>JAOUZG010003149.1:1009626-1034872 GCA_026289955.1 Argiope argentata
TAAATCACGAATGTATTTAATTTATCATGTCATTTGAATTGGTTAGCTCAACAAGTGCAGTGTTGCTATGGGATGTGAGCCAAAAGTATTCGTATTCGGATAATGAAATATGATGTCATCTCACAAAATTTAGAAGTATCAGACCGTTATTTCCCTTGAGCAACAATGCAACTACCACAAAAATTTACGAGATGGCACTATATGACAGTAGATAGAAAAAGGTTCTAATAGTTAGTTATTAAAAAATGGGGTGAGGTGGGAACAAAATCGCACTTTCTCAGGAAAAACATATAAATAAACTTAAAAAGCAAAACCTTATTGAAATTTGATCCAAATTGTTAGAGCCGTTTGCGAGATAACGAAATACGTTTATATGTATACAAGAACTGCTCATTCAAAAGTTATAAGCCCTATATTATCATAGCCCTATAAAGATAGCAGAAGTCTCAGTAGAAACATTTGTTTAGCTAGTTCTCATACAAATATTAGGTAATTGAATCATCGTCACCAAGGCCCTTTTTTCCCCTTCTGCTGCAATATTACAGTCCTCGCTTACCTTCATCAAAAATAGTTGATTTTCTTTAATTTCCTATTTAAAATCTCTTACTTTAACTCCAAATAAGACACTGTGATATTATGAAATCATGCTTTTTTCAAACTTTCTATCAATTAATACACATTGAAATATTCAAAATCACCAAGTTTTTCTATTCATTCAGAAGTTAAATATATTCTTAAACTGGCTACATTTTGCCACAAAATATCAATTATAGTTTATCTCCTCCAGTAAAATTAAATCATGGCAAAAAAAAATCAAACTACATAAATAAATAAATAATAACAAGACAGTCAAAACAGATAACATTATAAAATGTTATATCTATAAATGCAGGAATTTTAATTACATTAACTGAAACAAACACAACTTTTTACAATAACACATTTTCACACACATTCATGTATTTCAGCTAGGTTTAACTCATAACTCTAGTATTATCATTTACAAAATCTTATTTAATTTCATTTTTATTTAACAGTACTTATTACATTAAAATTACAAAATATTAAGACTATTTATAAAACATTTTTAGTTTTTATGCGGCTCATGATATATAAGAAAAATCAATACTGGTCATTAGTTGCAATTCTTTAAACATTTAATATAATGAAGTGAAATTGCTGTTAAGTGATAAAATTTTTTCCAAATTTTGAAATTATCATAAATATACTGAATGTGTAATGGAAACGAATAACAGGAGAATTTATTATGAAACATTTTATATATAAAATAGCTAGGAAACAAACAACAAATAATCAACCTTTTCCATATACTAAATAAAAAACAGTATCAATATGATCCATAACATTTCAAGAATATTTCTTGATTTATTATCAAATGTAGCCAATACACAGCATAATTAGACTGGTAGGTCAAAATTTGAATGGACATCACAAGTTTAAGCATTTAAGAGTAGTATTTGGCATACACTACATTGTATAAAAATAAAACAGTATATCACAAACAAAAAAGATGAAATCAAATTTTTTCACCTTCAAAAGAGCGATGAGTATTGTGAGCTAGAAAAATGAATATATTATTAATGTTTTATTCAAATGTTCATAACTAATGAAACTTTTTCAATAATACACACAATAATAAACTTAATTTGATAAAAACAATTTAAGAGAAACAACAAAGTATTAATATGAAACTTTTATGTGATATTCATTCTATAAAAATATATATAATAAATTATTTTTTAACATAATAGTCAAATTCTTATCCCATACATAAATATTTGAAATTTTTCCAGACAAATTAATATATTTAAAATCCCAGATTTTATTCATTTAAGAAAAAAAAATAGTAGACTTTTAAAATGTTAATTTCTCTATCGTTATATCGCAAGTTCATTACTTTATTGACCCGGTTTCTAAAATTTTATCTATAAGAATAGTTACTTTTATTTTATCATTTCATTCATATTCACATCTTAGGGGAAAAGATTAGAAAATTCTAAAAACGTCTACTTAAATATGTGAACAATTGGTTCAATAATAAAAACAAGCTCAATAAGTGAAATGAAATTAAAAGAAAACAATTGTTTAAAACGACAGTACAAAGTAGCTTTCAGAATAATGTTCCACTTTATAATAATTAGTTTCATACTTCTAATTAGATCATTTATAGCATGAGTTTTATTCCCGTTTACAAATAAAACCTTTACAGGTAAGTTAAGAACACTTATTTCACATAACTAAAATTGTCACTTTAATATGCATAATTCTTCAAAGTTGTAAAAAGAATAAAATGTTAATATAAAGGCAATAGCTGTTTAAAACATCAGAACTAATGTCACCTCAAAACTGAATGTGGTAGCTAAATCATTCTCACCCCCCCCCTCTTTTTTAAAATTTTTATTTAAAAATAGCATATTTAAACAAAAATCATTGTTGAGAATATTTTAAAGGAAATAAGTCCCTCCCTGAAATAGATTCTTAAGTAGTTCTTCAAAAAATGGATAGAATCAATAAATTGTTAATTATAAAACATAAATAATATCCAATCAAATAAATTTTCTGATGCTACAATTTGACTTATATTGTAAGAACAAACACAAATGTTTAATTCTAATGCAATTGGAAGTCCAAAATTAATATGCAATGAATCCCTTTTTGCAGAAAAAAAATGCAGATATCCATTTGGAAATGTATCTACAAACTATTATTTATAATTATAAGATTATTATTAATGGAACAGTATGCTATCCCTCCTTAAGTGTAAGAGTAGGTCATTATTAAAGACCTTTCAAATTCATTCAAAAAGTTATGCTATAAAATTAAATTTAAAGCTTTGTGAAAATTTATCATTACTCATCACTCATATCAATAAAAAAATTAGGGAATCTGTCAATGGATAAATGAACAAATGCCTGTATATGATGAAATGTAATGCAATAATATGGGTGACAAATTTTCCAAAACAACAATAAAGATCTTGGTGTATATAACTTTCCTCAAATGAATCAGAGGATTCAAATAGATGACCACAGTTCCACGGAAAATTGCACAAACTTAACTCAGGTATAGTACAATCTTACCCCATTATTAGATGCAAAGTGCACAAAGAATCAATACGTTTTATGATATACATTATCAATATTATAAATCAGAATTATAATTATTGTTACTTACTTCAAACAATAAGAAGCAAGCAAAACAGTAATGTGGTCTTAGGTTTGGAATGAAAATGCCAAATTATTCATTTTGATATTTATAATAAATTTCAAAGAGTTGATGCGTTTATCACAAATATTCTGCACTCATTCAAGCTGCTTATATGTAACATTTGCCAGCTCTCTACAATCCAAATTTACAAAATGAAAGGCCTGCTAGAATTTAGTCTGGCACAAATAGATTCTATACGTATGTCTGATCTATGTTAGCTCTGCATAACCAAGCAAAACTTAGGGACAGGTTGATTTTCTTTTTAACATCATATGGAGGAGATGTATGTGGGTGTGAATTTCCCTCCGACAGCTACATTGAGTATTTTAAGATCATAAAGAAATTAAAGAGCATAGACAATGCATAGACTCAAACCAAAATGGTCTTCATTAAGTCTTCAAAATGTCACCGATTCAAGGGTGCTAAAATATTCCTAATCAGATTTTGTTTTGTACAAAAAAAATGTTATTTAATTATAATTTTCAAGATTTTAAAAGTAAAAATATGAGTAAAACTTAGTAACAATACAGTCATCGATTTTGAAGTGCTACACAAACATACATATCTTTAAAAAATAGTGGTTCAGTCAATGATAAATATTTCTTATATTTATAAAATTGGTAAAATTATTCATTTTATGAATAACAATAGAGGAAGACAGCTAATAAAAAATGATTTCATAAATACTTTTTTAAAAAAACTAAAAGGTTTTAATCAAGGAATAAATGCCTTATTTTACTGCCAAATAAACATTTCATTTAGTAGATATTTCTGTTAGATCATATGCACTCAAATTCTTAAGGGAGAGAAGCATAGGTATTCTGGTGGGGCAACAAATTACTCCAGCCCAGGGCGCTCAAATTTAGACACTGTTGCCAATGGACAATGACATTCTGAATATTTAGTTGAAGTCTATAAAGCTCTTTATAAGATGGGCATATTTTATTATTGTTTTTGTAATTAAAGGTAAAAAATTCTTAACATAGTTTTTTAAAAAGTTGATAGAATTTTTCAAAAGCCATAAGTTTACAAAAACTTCAGATAAATTTTTAAGACTGGAGCAATTCATGCAGTATATCTTACCTCTATAAAATTCAGCAATGAATTTCACACCAGGTAAAAGATCATAAATCTTTGTCCTTATATCATTGTTAACGGAAGCATCACTATTCCACACTTGAATGATATCATCTTTATCCCTAACAGTTACACTGATACCACAAACATCATCCCCTAGAAAATGAATTTTGTTACATTTGCAAATAAAGATACATAGGTAACAAATTTTTAAACAGATTCTACACACCTTTACTGAGATAATCCACAAATTGTTCACCAATAGCTGCTAACAGAAGTTCTTTCCAAGCCCTTGGCTAGAATATAACAATTAATTACATATGTTCACATATGCTTAAACTAGATACAATTTAACAAAAACAAAATCTTAAACAATTTATGATTTTGACTAAGTCTACAAAGAAACAATATCATTTAATATTTTAAAAAATATAAACATTACATATGCCTTATGGGAAATTCAGCCTTCAAAAGATGTTTAATACTTGCCACACATTTTTGCTTGAAAATGTAATAAATATTAACTAACTTAATTTAAAATGTAAGTACAGAAATAAGAGAGTAGTTTGATTACAAATATCATAAGGATATAGGAAAATTTTCAAATACACAACCTTAATTCTCAAGGAAACACCTCACAGTAATATTAATGTAATATATTAAGAGCCTACTCTTTATAACCTTTTAATACAGTTTTTATCATTCAACATTCCTTGAACTTTTCACTAAGTTTATAAGAGAAAGCACAGCTAATTGTAACAAATGCATAGAGTAATTTAATAAGAATGATTACCATTTTCATAATTTTTCATGGATGGAACAAATAAAACATTTTTTTCTGGAAATTAAGCAGTTTCATTGACATTAGATAGTGTTATAAGCTGGAAACTGTTCACATATGCTTAAACTGAACAGAAGAAATAAAGCATTTTTAATAAGAATATCCAGATTCCAAGTACTTTTAAAAGTAAGCTTCCATTTACAAATAAAAAAAATGCACAAATAAATATTGGAAAAAATTTCTAAAATTTAAATTTACAGAAATGCAAATAATAAGTTTAAAATATCACAGTATTTATCTAAAAGGAAAAATAAATAAGTAATGGACATGCAAATGCAGAAAATATAACAATTTTTAAATGAGAAAGTGGTTAAATTATTTAAGTTCAAATATACATTCAAAAATATTCAATTTACACAGAGTTTCACAAAATATTAACAAAACTTTCATTTAGTTGAATAAAACAGTCACAATGAAGAAACATCATACCGAGTCTTGCTTATTAATTTTGAAGTGCCAAGATCCTCCCTTACGATTTTCTTCATCTTCCCAAACAGGTCTTCGTTCACCACGCATTAAATGATAACTATATTTTCTCTTGATTTCTCGAACATCAGGTATGTTATTGTATACACTCCAAAATGACTGAAATTTCATAACATACTGTCAATAAATGCAGGAAACTACACAGTATAAATACTGTAGTTTTGATGCTGTCAAAATTCTTACTATTTGATAAAAAATAATTTAGGGAAAGAAGCATTAAAAATCAACATTTGCAAAATCAATCAAAATACAACTCTATTTTCAGTAATTTAACAACATTTATTTTTGGGGGGACGGAAATAAATAAGTTAAATTTATTTTTTTAGAAGAAAATCTCATATAAAATTTATACAGGAGCACTTTCTTTTTACAGAACCTAAGAGAAAAAAAGATATCTGAATAACTCAAAATCAGAAAGTTATTTCAATTATATTCTCACATCTTCTTTGAAATTTAATACGTTTTCACAAAGAAATCTTTTGTCAGATGGCAATTTTGCAAAATTTCTTTTCCTCTTTAATGGAATTAAACATGTTAGTTAAAACATGTGTTTTGACCATTAAATCACAAAACTCAATATTTTGAGGAAAGAATAAAATCCTATTTTCTGAAATATAAAATCTGTAGATCCCAAATTGTATTCATTATCAAATCCTCCAAGATGCAAGGAATTATTTAGTCATGACTTATTAACTCTTAACAGTCAATCTCTGTTCATTTCTACAATAAAATAATTGCTCTATTATCTGAAGTATATCCATTCTATGTATGTCAAGTACTAATTCATTAACTCTACTCTATGTAATGATTAATATAGGCAGCACATTTTTTCTTCTGAAAATTGTTTCTGAATTTAATAGTTAACTAATAAAGAAATATACTTATCATGCTTTCAATCTGAATTGGGAAAGTTTTTTAAGCAACAATTCTTTCTTAATTGGTTTTGAAACAATTTTATAGAAAAATTGGAAGACTTTTTTTTTGCAATAAACGTTATTTATTTACACAGAATGCCACAACTGCCAAAAGCTGCACATTTAAAATTACCATTATTAACCCACTATATATATTTGTCGAGTCTTCAGTCAATAGTATTCACCATTTAGTATACCTGTTTTAAGTGCCGATGTCTCTTAAGACAGAATACTCATCATTGAATTGATATTAAAATGTAAATTATTTCCATATGAAATTAAGGAAAATTATAGCAAAAATTCTTAAGAATAGCCAACAAACATTAAGTGTTAGAAAATGTTTGAAAAGAAAACAGAGGGAAAAGACATTTTCAAAATATTAATCTAAAATCTGACAGACAAGCAATAATTGCATATATACACAGAGTCAAAGGTATAAAAGGATATTTTTTTGAGATGTTATCATGATTTTTAATCAAAATGAAAATTTGAAAGTTTATAGTGCAGTTTCCAATAGCAATTTTCCGAACATATATACTAAAATATCTCCTTAAAATATAATGAAAAGTTTTGATGTTTCTATTGATTACAATTATAATTATTACTGAACCAGTAGCAAATCAATGTCCTACATACACAGAAAAAAACATAAAAATAACACTTGAAATGAATATAATGAGCTAAATTTCAAAAAATATACATTTATAAATAGTCAGTCATAATTCATAAACCAATAATCAAAAGAGGAAAAATTTCAGAAGTAAAATGATTAATTCTTATGATCCTAGTGTTAAGAGAAAAATTATAAAATAAGTTCAAGAACCTAGTAAACCATGAGAGTTAGCAGGAAATGCCAAATAATGGGAAAATTAGGATTCAAATACTGCTTCTGATAATACAGTAACTTTTTATATAAATGCATTAAGATAGTGAATTAGATGCAGAGAAATAAATTTATGATTACTTGAAATAATATTAAGTTTTGGCTTTAGAAAACAAAGGATGCATATACTTCAATAAATAAAACAGGATTTTACTTCTGATTCAACAGAAAATGCTGAAACTGCTAAAAGAAACTTAATTTTATTATCTCAGTTATAGCTCATATAGTTTTTTTAGAGTATTTACTTGCTCTATATTTTTTATCAATAAAAATATTTAACGAAGAAAAGGAATATACTTAGATCTTCGCTTGAAAACTACAGCATTTACATTTCATCATCAATCAAAACATATTTTAAGCATTAAATACATGATTATTAAATAGGGCAGACAAGAAAAATTATTAAGTATCAGATTTTAAATTTTTTTTAATAACTTGTATCTTATACCGAATGCTCACACATAGGTAAAAGATTTGTATTCACAATTAATTTGCTTAGAGCAAAGAGATGTGATTTAAAATTTCATTAATATGTTACACCATATAAATTATTATTTAATAAAATATTATAAGCAATAAAGTGATAAGAAGTAATCAGCAAATGCTAGAAATATAAAATTATGCTTAAGTGAAAGCTAGAAATATAAAATTATGAGCTCTATTAAATTTATTAACAAAATGAATTTTCTAATTTTTCAAAGGATGGTATTCAAAATAGCATGGAAATAAACTGAATATATATATCAAAGCAAAAAAATATTTAAGGCATTTAAAAAATAATGTGGTGTGAAAATGAAAAAATAAACTTTCTTTTAGCTGAGCCTTCTCAGGAGATATAACTGAGAAAGTCAATGATAAATTTAGACACAAAGACTTTGAGGTAAGAATATGTATTAAAGAGCCCGCAATGGCTGAATCATGTATGAGACCTGGATGAATCATCATCATGTGATGATTCCCAATTTTAATTCCAAACTCTTGCATTATTCCTCTTTTCCTGTCTTTTCTTTTTACTCTTCATGTTTGGCTCATGAATTTATCACACTAAAACTCTTATTTCAATGTTTGTTTCAATGCTGCCATAAACTAGTTTTTTGTAATTAGCATTTGTTCTTTCCTTTTCCCCTAAAAACTATTTTTAATTATCAAAAATATCCTCCAGTTATCATGAGAAAATATCATTTTCAATAAAGATATGGCATCATCATAAAGTTTTGAGTTGAGAGTATATGGAATCAAAATTTAATTGCAATCGATTTCTTGAAAAGTAAAAAACAATGTTCCCAAAAGTTTCAAATGAGTAGCTATCAGCAAAAGTCTTCAGCTTCATGATCTTCTTATGATAATGAAATTTCAAAAAGTCACTATATCTTTGAAAGAAAGTTATACTGAGTTGCTATTGCTATGATTATTTTGGTGACATTAGGCTTAAAATGTTAAAAAAATAATACAAAATCACTGATCGCACTCATGCTTAGCATAAAATGCTCTCCTTGCAATTTCCCATGATTTTAGACATTTTGAACAATTTCTTCAATTCTTATAGATTAATAAAATATTCGGAATTTCCTCTGAAATCCCTGATTACCAGGTTCTGTCATCAGCCTGTTAAAGGTACAACATGGTACACTTTTAAACATCTATAATTCATTTTTTTTCCCGCTGATGTGAGGTTCTCAGGAATTATTCTCAAATTCATCTAATTAACATTCAAAATTCATCTAACTAACATTCAAAAATTCACCTAACTAACATTCAAAAATTCATCTAATTAACATTCAAAAAAGATAATCCCAAAATAAGCTTCAGGTAGCTTCAAATGCAAGTAATGTTGATAAACTTAATCAAACATTACCTTGCTAGAAAAAAAAATTTAAACAAAAAATTTATATATTTTAAAAGAATTCTGATAAAATGGGAAAATTAGTGAACAAAAGAGGCATACGTAAAATTTCAACTCAATTTCCTTTGAATTCAAACTTAAAAAAAATTCTTATTTTTAAAATTCAATATATTTTACCTGTACTGTAGCAACAGTATATACTTTCTGTAAACTAGCTTCATACTCAGCAGCTGACACCCCTCTTTCAGTCCTGTAGCAAATGTATAACAAATATTGTAAGTAATAAATGAAAATACAACAGATATCAGCTATAAACATTTCGCAATGATTAGTTACCCATTTTTAATCTTTTAATTATTAAAAAAAATCATTACATGCAAATTACTATCAATCAAAATAAACAAGTCCTAAAATCATTCATTATGCAGATATGAAATTATGAACAGCAATCTCAAATTAGTAATTTTCAAACTTATTATATGGTAGTTAATTTTTGCTGCTTTTTGTTAACACTGAAAAATTATTCCAAAATTACCCTTCTTCTAACAAATCATATCTTCCAGATACAATGGTTTAAGCATATGATTTACCTTTCTATAGGCATGTAACCTGCAAATTTATGTGAATTCCTATTTTACTAAAAGTATAAATAGGTAAGAAAAATGATAGAAATAAAGAATTATTTCATATATTCTTAAAGTTTAAAAAGTATCATTATCTCTTCTAAAAAATTCTACCAAAATTTAATTGATCAAACAATTAGAATTCTATATTAATTAACTTAATATAGTTTTCAGGGCTATAATATTATTCAAATTTTTATTCGTTCTAAAATAGGTTGCTTCCATCACAAGTATTGCTGTGTAAGTAAATATGAATTAACTGTTTATGACAAAAAAAAATAATATAAGTTGCATTGAAATATAATTAGTGGCATATACATTCCAGGAAATCAAGATTCAAATTATATTTATTTTTTTAATTAACAAAAAAATTGAAAGTATTTCACTTTTCCTAATTTCAGTTTTTTGTTTTTTGTTTTTTTTTTCAAACCAGAGCGACTTTCTTGAATTCTATGTAAATAATTTTATAAAAATTATGACTGAAATTAAAACAATTTTTTAAGCTAAATTCTAATAGAATACATATCACAGTGACACATTGAGATTTTAATATCATTGAAATTTTAGGTTAAAAAAGTAATTAAACAGCACTGAAGTTGATCTGAAGCAGAAAATTCATAATTATGAAAAATGATCCAAAGACATAATGACAGAACAAAGGTCGTCACAGCTCTAGCTTCAATTTTAATAATATAAGTTTTTTTTTCTTTTTTATTGAATATTCAAAACAAAATTTCTCAAGGAGGAGGGTACTAAAATATTTCAATTTCAGCAGTCTAAAAAAAATCAGGAAAAACTACTCATTACTGGATACAAAACAGAATTTTATGTTCATTCAAAGTATCTTCAGTTTTGATATACATCCCTAACTAATGAGTGATTAATACAGAAAGGAGGAATGAGAAAGTATCACATACTAAAAAGTAAAAACTATAGCTAAATAAAATATATTACGGAGTAAACTTCTAAGAACGATACTGAGTAAAAATTAAGAAAAAATTCATTTATCGCAACAAAATTTTTAAAGGGAGTTTATAAGAAAATACATTACACATTATATATTGCCAAATAAGAAAATTTATTCCCATAATACAGCCATACTCATCCATCAGAACAGAATTTGTGGGCCATATAGGATGAAATATTTCCCTTAATTCTTTATATGAATCCTTTAATAAAAACAAAAGTGTACAGGCCATATCTGATTCCACAAAACATACACATTTATTTTTATTCATAAGAAATATAATAGATTTTTACAAATGAAAGAAAACTTGGACTTTACCTTAGTGCTAAAGAACTTTTGGGAAAAGGTAAATAAAGATTTCAATCTCATTATCACATCTATCTTACAGATATGAATATGAGCAATTTTATCATTAAAAATTGCATTATTTGGAATTTTGAAAAACATTTGTATGTTTCTGAAGTTGATTAACATCATTCTAATGTTCTATAAGCCATTTCAATAAAGTATCAAAGGATGATAAGACCTTTGATATAATAAAACTCGATACCCGATATTCTTTTTTGCATACAAAATGATTCAAAAGGTTACACATAATGTATTTTTTCCTTTTACTTTACTCGGAATATATTTTGGCAATACTATTCATAATAAAGAAATAATATTATAATAATATTATAATAAAGAAATATCTAGAAAATACTTATCATTAAATAATATTTAAATACATTTTGAAAGATTGGAAAATACTCTTTGAACTTAATTAACATAAATTAATTAGAAACGTGAAAATTCAATGAATAATCTTTTAAGGCTATTTATTTTTAAACACATTTTGATAAACTGGAAAATACACTTTGAAATTAATGAGAAACATAAAAATCCAATGCTAGTTTTTTATTTCTATTATTATTTCAATTTTTTTTATTAATATTTTTTTAAAAAATGAGGTCTTTCAAGATCAGAAAATACCATTTGTTTTTGCTTTTTAATATAAATAAAGAAATTTCTATTGAAATATATAGTTTGATATTTCTTCAGTATAGATCCCCTAATGGCAATATTCAGTACTTGTAATTTTTTTATTTTCAATATCTCCTAACCAAGAATTCACTTTGGCAAATATTATGCTACAATATTTGGCTAAGTAACAAAAAATGCTGCTATTACAAAATATCAACAATAGAAACCAACATCAAAGCTCTTCCTATAATTTATTTACACACTTGAATACAAGTAACAGACTGTAAAATAACAATTAGTTTCACAAGTTTCTTTTCATGCAAACATAGTGGACACCATCAGGATAAAAAATATTTTAAAGAAATATTTGAATATGTCTGAATAAATGTAATGCATATATCTGATAGACAACTTTTGAATAATTTTCTCTTACCAAGAACAAATAATTGCACGAGAATTTCATTTTAATATTAAATGTATATGGAGCAAAAACATTATATACATAAATCTGTTTATAAAAATTATTAAAAAATTATAGTAGTGATTTTTTTTTTATAAAATATACTACCTTTTTGGGGGGAGGGAAATTCAGTCGTAAATTAATCTTGAGTATTAAAATATATGAACTATAATTAATTTTGTGGACTTTATAAAGAAAATACCTAATTTTTGAAGATAAAAATTATTATGCTTTAACCTCTAAGAACATAACTTTATAGAGCAGTTAACAAATTTAGATTGAATTTTAGATTGATCAAACCAGAAATGATATGCATTCACACTTCAACATTGTATAATTTATGTGGAAATTATTTTATTCACTTTAACTTCGTTTATTTATAATCATTAAGGACAGTCATTGTGATTGATGCATTTTCCTTGATTAAAATACAAATATGAGAAAAATTTATTTTAAACAATTCCTTTTGTATGGAAGAACAGCTATAGTGGAGTTGTATTGATTGAAAAATTATCGTGTATATATTTGATTCGATTACAGTCAGATTACATAAATTACATAAAAGCTGACTCTTTAGGTGTGGCTGCGACGCTTCTTTATCTTACTTAAGATCCAACAAAACGAAACCATTCCAGAAATAAGCATCTTGCAATATAATGTTTTTTTTAAAAATAAACGACTTTAGAAATTCATTTTGAAATGAAAAATATACTTCTTTCGGTTTTGTGTGACATTTGTTTTCAGAAAGATTTTCTAGCCCACGTTCGTCATACATTTCGTTTAACACTCGAAACGCTCGCTCACTGAAACGCATGCTTTTAAATATTAACCGCTTAAAATGTAATTCTTATTATTATACCAAACCGATTATGTAAAGCTTTAAAATTTTAATACAACAAACATATTATTATTATATTGTTCACAATGAAATGGGGAATAGGATGTAGGTATTCAAATGATCAGATTAATAGATTTCGTAAACGAAAATAGCACTATCCAGCAATTAAACTGATAATGAGAAGCGTTTGTGTGAGCTAAACTATTATCCAAAAAGTTTGGAGTCAGCAAGGCGACTTAAAAAACATCGAAAATTTTAATTTAAAAGTATTCGAAAATAAAAATATATAATTCATTCTGAAAGTTTGCTAACTTATCAATCCAAAATGTCCATGGGGTGTCCAAAGGAACAGGTACATTATCGTTATTTGTATGCATGTCAGAAATTACGGAACCATCTAACGCAGAGGTAAGTTCCATTTTCATTTACAACCTCTAGCTAATGTCAAAGCATAGCAACAAGGCAACTTCTCAGATGCTCAGGATTACGCAATAGGCGCGAATCCAAACATTACCAAGCGATATATTTAAAAATGTGTAAAAGTGTCAAATGCATTACAGTTCTTCCAACAATTCTCAGCAAATCACGTGGATGGCTACACCGTCAGCTATGATCATAGCGACAAAAGAAGATTTATATCCTCTTCATTCACTAAAGTCGGACCGTTATTTTATCGTGCTTTTAAAGTTTTTTTTTAACCGAATTATTTAAAATAGCTTTTCATTTTAATATATCAAGCTACTCTAGCACGACACTCAAAATACACTCAATTATAGAGAGATGAACAATCCACCTTTTTTTGAGTAACAAATAATTTTGCTATTGCTATTTTTAAATATTTGTTCCAATATCTAATATATCTATCATATTATTTATTAAAAATTATCAATATTATTAAATTTAAAATTCATTAGTTATAATTAATACTTAATTTACTAATATAATAAACTTGCGATTGAATTAAATTATCTATTTCAGCTTTTTTTTTTAAATTTTTTTCAACCCTATTTATTTAATTTATTTATTGGAATAAAGAATTTTCTGCAAAAGTTGAATTAAAAATAAATGTCATGTCTTTAAAATTTTCGCTTTATTCTACCGATAGATGTCACCAGCGGAGTGAATAAAATTGAATGGCCATTAGAGACTCATGTCACAGGCAATTAACAATAATCTTCATAGGAAAATTGATTGTCAAATGCGAATATTGGAAAGTCAAGGTCGCTACTATTAACGGTAGAGATGACTTTCCAGTGAAATTACTGGAAAGTGAGAAGTCACTGCACAGATAGATTTCAATGATATGCACTTCAGTGTTATGATGATTCCAAGAATAACCGGTCCGTTCACTTTTCAATCGATATACAGATTTCTCCTTTTATCTTCATTTCCGTTAAGGAGATGGAAACCTTGAGGACACAAGATAAGAATGTTTTGTGTTTCTAGGATTTCCTTTCCTCCACCTGGAAGGTCGGGGATCAGCCGATACTTTTCTTTCTTTCAGGGCTGTCGACTCAGGCCGTTTTGAGATAGCATATTATCAATACGCGGAGTTGTAACGTTTGATATTTTAGGTTGAAAGGAATCTACTACGGTTTGTATTCTTTTTCCATTTATAACACATTTGCCAATAGCCAAATAAGATTTTACATTAAAATCGTACTTAAAATAGAAATCCAGGGACTCCTTAAATGTCATTTTGGTACATTCATTAAAGAATACACTATAGTGTATTAATTTTTAAGAATTGGGAATACAATATTTTTTAATTATTTAATACCTTTTTCAATATTTCAAGATAAAATTATCATTACTGATATACCAATACAATATTGCGATTCATTTTACTTGAATTTTAAATTGCGGTTTTAGATAATTCTGTCTCATTTCTGCTGTTTTTTGATAACGAAGCATTGCCTAGTGTTTATCATGAGCTTTCATGGTCCATTAGGGGAATAATGATTAATTTTATATTAATAATTTTATTTAAAAAAATTCTTTTCTTTAAGTTGGTTATTTTTTATGCATTATACAACGAAGATGTCTTATATTCTTTTTTGTTAAACATAGTTTTAAAAAAAGTTATCGTATAAATATTTCTTATACAAAATAAGCAGTTTTATGTATGTGATTTCAAAGATCGTTTTAAAAGAAACCATTCATTTCTTGTATAGAATTAGAAAGAATCATTAGATGAATGGCTTATTCTAAGCATAATTAATTTTATATTCTTATTATAGGTTTTTTGTATTCTTTGAAACATATTTCGAAAAAAACTTTTACACTATTTTTTAAAAATGTCTGTTTTAAAAATAATTTTTAAGGATGGATGACGTAATATATATATGCATTGCTCTGAAAGGAAGTTCTTTTTAAATTAAATTTCTCCGTTTCCTATATTGTTTATTACTTATAAATGTCTCAAATTTGGTAAAGATAATGTTTTTTTCCTTCTAGACATTTTCTGTCCAATAAAGGAAAATTAATTCCCAGTCACCCGGAAACAGTGTCACAGTTGCTTATTGCGTCGAATTTTTGCTTTGTGAGAAGAATGTATCCTTCTTTTTATCAATTTCCGAAAAAAAAATTAAATTGACTTATAGTTTCAAAACGCAGCAATTCTGTGTGGGAATTTCAAATCGTGTTTCAATTTTTTCATATCTGCATAAAACTTGCTTAAAAATTATTTATAATCTTTGCTTTGATGAGGTTCTAGCTGTTATAAATAAAATATGCCCAATCTTTTGAATTTTTTTAAATGTTTAAACTTATTACAACATTTTTACTACATTACTATTTCTACATTACTACATTACTATTACTATTTCTTGAAATTAAAGAGAAAGATTTAATTCCTGAAACAAAATAAAATGTATATATTTGTATAATTTTTATATGGGGTAAATTTATTTCTTGTTCTGCTATTAATTTTGTGTGTGTGTGTATTTAAGAATAACTAAAATTGATTTAATTTCATAGTATCGAAAAAATAGTATTCTTAGAATACTTTATAACCATTGATGAATTAAAATGTTGATTATTTACTATTTCCGTATCATGTCTTATTTCTTCATCGTGCTCACTAAAATGCTCTGAATACTAGATTTGCTTCTCATAACCTGCAGGAAAATAACATTTTTACTAAATTAGAATTTTTCAATTTTTTAACAATTTTTCTATGGATTAAATTTTCTGTTGGGCTGTCATTAAGTGAATGTAAATATTCTTTTGTGTTCATAAAAATAAAGAAGCAAATATTTTGATTTTACTATAAAATAGTAACTAAGTAAGACATATAAAATATACAACTGCATTAAAATTCAAATTATAACAAATGATATTATACAATAAGTGACAAATTTGATAATTAATATCATTACTTGAAATAAAATTTTAAAGCAAATAAAAAAAAATCCCTAGTGTCCATCCAAATGTCATTCAAACACATTTTTCAGAATATTTTATGAACTTTCTTTTTTGCATAAAATCGCATATCCTCCAGCGACTTTGCGTTTTAATTTCATTCATTTTTTAACATTAAATCAGCAGAATTATATTTTGAGAATATTTTTTATTAAAATTTACAATAATCACAATCAAGATTAATGAATCAAATATATTCACTAGCGGTTTAAAAAAGAGATTCTTAAAAATTATCTATTTCAAATTAAGTAAATTATAAAATAAAATTATTCTCATAACAATTGTTTGTTTGTTTTTTTTAATTTAAAACTACAGCTTTTAAAGATGCAATAAGGACAAAACAAAATAAAACTGCAAATATTAGAAAGAGTCTTATAGAGAAAACCTATTCACGTCTCCACATATGTTAGGTAATTGCCTGTTTAAAAGTAAGATATTGATCCTCTTTTTCAGACAGTTTTTCCTGTAAGTGCAGTCATAAAAGGTGGTAAGATGAAGAGTAAATTCAGGAAGAGGACGAATGAAGGACAAATCTCTCAAGCACAAATTATTTGCTATTTTTTCGTAAACCTTTTTTCTCACACACCCATTTAAATTAATAAGAGTTTTGAACATCGCTTTGTTTTATATTTAACACACTTTGAAAAACAGATGGAAAAGTATCTGGAAGAAATTTAATTTTAAATAATACTTTTTTAAGGCTTTTAAATTTTAAATCTTAATTCTTTTAGAAAATTGACATGTTTCGAAAAAATTGATTTAAATGTTTTTTTAATATTATTTTTTAAATAATATTTTAAAAATTTGGAGAAATTTTGGATTTATTTTGGAGAAATAATGCCTTTTTAAGGCATTATTCCTCCAAAAATGAAACTCATTTAATTTAAAAGTTAATTTAAGTTTTTCACCAAAGCAATTTTATGTGCAAACAGTAATTTAGAGTGGAAATGTTCCTACTTCACAATAAATTATTATTTGACAATATTAAGAATTACAAAGAAGAATTAAGAATTACAAAGACATACATGCGTGCCCGAACAAAAGAGTCGTCGCATTTAAATTAGCATTTTTGATTCAGTGTATATATAAAAATGCTTTCAATTAATAACAAATTCACGGAATGAAATTGCTTTATCTATAATAGTTAAAGAAAGAATTGACAATAGTTAAAATAATGAATCTATAATAGTTTAAAAATTGACTTGGCGCCAAACAAAATCAATTACCGTTCTTTTTTTAGAGCAGCAATATCCATTATTAATAATTTCGTGTTTAGAAAATATTAGTAAATTTTCAGGCGAATTTTTTTCCTTCTCGGCTTTTTAGAAACACTATTATAAATAAAAAATATTCAGCAAA
Source organism: Argiope argentata (assembly GCA_026289955.1). NCBI lineage: Eukaryota > Metazoa > Arthropoda > Arachnida > Araneae > Araneidae > Argiope > Argiope argentata. Next base: position 1,027,532 of record JAOUZG010003149.1, read on the forward strand.
TTAGATATTTTGCTCAGTATTTATGTTCCAAGTGTACAGTTTTTTAAATCAAGAGAAATTGTCTCATTTTAAATCATGCATTATAAATTTTATTCTCATTCTGAAACATTTTTAAGCCCTTTTTATCAGTCATAAGTTTAGAATATAACATTTGAAAGCATTCCAATTTCACAATATATATATATATATATATATATTTACTAAAAGTATATAGTTCTGAGAGAGATAAGGATTCATTTATCTATATCCTACAAGATACCGATTTTTAAAACATTTTCTATGAAATATGACAAAAAATGTTACAATAGACATATTTTTTTTGAATGCAGAATTTATTTTTATATACAAGAATGCTAATTTTGAAGTTATTTTGTTTTGATAATCAATATTTTATTATTAATGGAATTCATAAATATAGTTTCTGTGCGTTTATTTTATTAAAACCTTTTCTGAAAAAATAAAATACATTTTCTTTAAACTAATGTGTAGACAATACAATCTAGAAGATTCATGACTGACGATTGAAAGGTTGGTTGCCAATCTGTTTCAGCTATTTATTTTCGTTCTCTATCAGAAATTTTGTTTCGATATTTTTTAATTTTTAGTTTTGATTGATTTAGACTCAGTAAACATCACCGATATTTTTTGAAATGACTTTTTTGCAAATTTATGAGATTATATATTCGAGTCTAATGACTTCAGTTTTATTTTATATACTAGAGTTCTTTGTAGAAGGGAGAGGGTAAGGAAGTAGACGAAATGTTATGTTATTATGGTAACATTTTATAATTCTTTTCAATTAAAAGTATTTTAAAGAAAAATCTGTCAATAGCAAAAAGAATAAATAAGTATCTCAAATGCGAAGATTATAATTTATTTCCCGATAAATTTTGAAATCCATGAAATTTTAAAAAACGAAGCATTTTTCTTAAAAATTTTATTTTCCTTCTACCCTCATTCAGGAATATTCAGTTCGAAAGAGGAGAACAAAGTATCCGGAATAAAAATAGAAAGATATAGAAACTAATTGGGAAGTTGACCCTAGACCAGCGTCTCAATAAAACTGCTATGGTTGAATACATGTGTAGATGGCACTTATCATAACATCATCATGAACACAAAGAAAAGAACTCTAACGAGCAGAGACAACTAGCCAACCAAAGTAGGGGTTTATGTGGAAAAATGGGAAATAAAAGGATTTTCTTTTATTCAAATTATTATTCATGACTTAATTTTGATTTTTCTAGTGGGTAATATGTTCTTAATTCTGGCACGTGGAAAATAGCAGTGTTTGTGTGTTATTTTGTTAATGCATTTGGTTTAGTAATTTCATAATTCACATCTGAAATTTTAGTTAATATAATTTCATATGGACCTGAAAATATAGGAGTAATTTTTATGACATTCGAATAGTTAAATTCCTCGTATATTACAGTTTCATCGGATTTAAATGGAGAATCAATGAATTTAGCATCATATTTTATTTTTAGCATATTTTATGGTATCATCTTTAGCTAATTTTCTAGCTTCTTCTATTGAAGGATAGAACGGATTTTGAGTTAAAGGAGAAGGATAAGGTAAAGTGACAAATAACAAATATGTAAGAGGAAATTTTGCAACTGAATGGGGTGTTAAATTATATTTATTGATTACTTGTTCTCAAATTCTAGTCCAAGGAATTTTAGTTGAAGAAGAATTGATCTTACACTTCAATTTATTACCTACTGGCTGGTTAACTCTTTCACATTTTCAATTAGTTTGTGGATGATATGACGAGGTTAACAAATGCTCGACACTGTAATTTTAAAGGAAATACTTGAAATTAGATGACATGAAAGTAACATTTCTATCAGTTAATAATTCGGAAGGTACCTGAATTCGGAAAATCTACTATAATAAGTTAATGTAAGTTTCAGAATTTTCATTTTTGGAAGGAAAACCTCAAACACGTCAAGTTGCATGATCAATTACTATAAATTTTTTAGTTGAATTGTAATAATTAAATTCATCAACAGTATCGACAGAAAGACATTCAAAATGTCAAACTGTGGAGGGTACATCCTGCAAAAAGTCAAATCTTTTTTGCCTTTTCTTTTTATTAAGTTAACAAACATACAATGTTTGACAAAAAATACAACGTTTGGCAATATCTTGAGTAATAAGGGGCTAATAATATTGAGGAGTAATTAGATTCATCATTTTTTGAGTGCCTGGATGCCCAAATTGTTCATCAGCTATTTGCAAAACTTTTCTCCTAAGAGAAAAAAGTACAACTATTTTAAACAAATTTTCTTTTTAACTGCAAGTACATCATTGATATTTTTTAAATTTAGTATTATCCAAATTGCCTAAATTTTGATAGTGTTTTATCTATCCAATAAATCAAGGAATGCTGGAGATATTTAGCAATAGGATGCCTTGATAACATATCAGCTTCAACATTAAATATTCCCTTTAAATATTTAACTTCATAATCAAACATTTAAGCCAAAAAGAGCAGCATGAACAATATGAGTTATGAATTTTTTCTCATGTATTAGTAATAAAATATATCAAGAGCATTTACAATTGCTAAACATTCCAATACAGCCATACAATAATTTTTTTTTTCACAAGGACGTAAAGTTCTTGAATGATAAGATATAGAGTGAAATTTACCAGAACAGTCCCAATGGTTATCTGAAATGCATCACAAAAAACATGAGGAGGTAAATTGGGGCTATACAGCTGCAATACTGGTTTTGATATCAATTTACTTTTTCATTTTTCAAAAGCTTCTTGTCCATTGCCATATTGTATCTTTTTTTAAAATATTATTTAAAGGTTCTCTAATTTTGGCATAAGAATGAATAAACTTATAAGTACTCTTAGAACCAATGGAAACTTGAAGTTAATTAACATTCTTTGGAGGCAGTAATTATTTTTTATCTTTCAATATTATGATTATCAGAAGAAATGTATTCTTTTTTGAGTTCATACTCTAAAAAATTAATTTTTTCTTGAGCAAATACATATTTAGAAAATTTTAACTTAGTATTTTCTTTCTCACAGAGATGGAAAATCTGTTTTAAATCATCATAGTGTTTCTCTAAAAAAAGAGAAAACTTCTATATTACCAAAATAGTGAAAATCAAAATTTGAAAATTGTGTTTATTTAAAATTCCACAAATAGTTCTATTGAATATTGAAGATGCATTTTTAAAACCAAAAGGTAGGACTTGAAACTCCCATAAACCTTCAGCAGTTACAAATGCGAATTTATGGTTATCTTGTTCAAACAAAGATATGTGCTAATATCCAGATGCAAGATCCAAAGTTGAAAACACTTTGGCAATACTTAATTTATCTAAAGGCCCTATCACACGGCAAAATATCGTCTATACTTTCGTAAACAAACGACCACAAAAGTGACGTCTCTTGAGTATTTTCTGTCTGGTAAACTTAAGAAAGATTTACGTTATGGTGTATTTATCGCTCTTTATTCTTTGCTCCTACTAAGTGAATATCTACAATTTTCTCATTTCATTATTCGCGGGATTCCAGTCAAGACGTTACTTGCATTTGTAATTAAATCTGGGAAAAAACTTTTTAGTGATCCCATTAGCTTTCAATGTATGTAAAAGCCCATGGTAGCAATAATAGTTGTAATTTTTTAAAATTCAAACTATCTTGGAATTTGTAGATCAATTATGAAGCCAGTGCAATGAAATTCCATTGATTTAATAAATTGCAATTCTATTGACACATTATTGAATTAGTTGGAATTGAATCATTTTTGCTTCAAATTTAATTTTTGGAGTGCTTAATACAATGAATATAATAAAGATTGTAAAATGAGACAAGTTGTACATTTATCGAATTTGAAAATGATTTTCCAGCAATTTTTCCTTTGAATGTCTTTTTCATTTCTAATAGTGTCAATCTTATTATCATTTATTGTAAATATTTATTGTACCATTCCATTAGTTGTAATGTTTATCGAAATTTGTGACAATGAATTCTATAAAATAATAAAACTTTTTTTAAAATTATTCTTAGTAACAGTTTTGTAATTATTTTTATAGTAATAATGACAAGCAAAAGAAAAAAGAAAGAAAGAAAGATAGAAAAAAGATGCTGCTTCTGTGTTAGTATTTTATAAATTCTTAAAAATTTATCTTATCAATATTAAATTTGAAACAAAAATATATTGCAAAGAAAAATGATTTGTGGGTATGCCTCAATGAAGCTTAAAAGGTGCATAGCATCATAAATAGTGCTGAAATTTTAAAATCATTTTTAAGTACCTTAAAAGTGCTTAATTTTCTAGAAAAATGCTAATAAAGCAAAAATTGATAAATAAAACAGAAGAGGAGTGCCAACACATTTAAAATAAAATTAAATAACTTTTGAAATCTATTTATTTTTGTCTATATGAAAATTGATATTTGTTGGATCAATCTCGACAAATTTTAGGTTTTGTGTATATAAAAAAACTACTATATCTAGACGTGCAGTACAAATAATTAAAGGTAAGAATTTGAAATATGGCAAGAAATTGATTCCAGAACATAAGAAATTCACTAAGAACATATTTTTTGGAATTTTAATTCAAAATTTAAAATAGGATTTAAATGCATTACCACCATATCACTGAATAAGAATTTTTTAATGCTGTTTTAAGTTGGTTGAATGTTCTTTTCCTCCCTTTTATTTCTTAAAAATAACTTTTGAAAATGTATCTTGGACTCGATTTGTATCAATAATTCATTTAAATGATTTTTGCTTTCCCAAACCAGTTCAAAATTATAAAACAATTCATTGAATAAGATTCTTCACTTGATAAATGTTAAATTCTAAGGTATTACAGTATTTAGCCTCACTCACTTCTAAAATTACTCTTTAAAAAAAGTGTGTTAAATGTCTTTTTTTTAATATTACTTGCAACTACAGACCTGTTTTTTTTTAAAAAAAATATTTGTGGATTTATTACTAGTATTTCTGAAAAATAGGAATCATTAAATAATTTTCTAATATATGTTATTGAATTTTTAAAAGCTAAATTGTTAAAACTTCATTTATTTTTACACAGATATTAAAAAGCAGGTTTTTCTAAAATTTCCAAACTTTAATGGTTTTTTTCCCCCTCCACATCACATCAGAAATAAGAAGCAATGAAACACTTTTTTTTGTCTGACTATTTCCAAATGTGTGGCCATTCTATGCAACTTTCTCGATGCGAATGTATAGTCAGAAATAACATATCATTCTAAATAACTGGTAATTTGTTAAATTTAAACGAAAAAAATGTTCAAAAAGAAGCCTGAATTTTATTGTCTGTTATCCAAAAGTTGATTTAATTTTTTTGGTAATGATAAAAGTATGATCACTTTTATGTTTTTGTCAAAACCAAATATGTGTTATATTTCTGCAACATTGCAGGAGCATCTAAGTATTAAAATTTAAAATTTTCAGATTATATAGAAGCTGTTAATAAATTATTTAAGGAATTACTATTATCAAAAAATTATACTGTTTGAATTAAAGACTCAATACGGTCAAATATATTTCACAAAAAGAAAACAATTCGGATCAGCATTAATTTTCTTTATTTACTTTGTAGGGATTGAAGGTCGCGGTACGAGCCTGCGACGTTTGGGCCTGAAGCCGAGTAATATACCGATCAAGCAAAAGGGACCCTTCAGCTCGAAGGATATTATCTGGCTTATAAGGCTAACGCTACAACTTAAAAATATCCAGTTATATCTCTGAAAATTCCTTCACAAATTCGAAGATCCTTCTAGTGAACTGTTCCCCATACGGTGGTGCCATTTTTTTTAAAAGTAACGACAATAAGTTGCCCCACAGCATGGGAAGAAGATTCCGAAGTTTCAATTCACTTTTTCCACTCTGCCGACATCATTTTTAGTATGTAACATTTAATGTATACATTTTCAGTAATATAGTTATCGTCAATCACACCATACTTGGAACACTACGTCACTGTCAAAGTTCCACATGATTGGTTGAATTTCGTGTGCAAATGATATTTCCGTCACTATCGTCTACATTTTCAAGCTGGTTTTAAAAAACTGACGATGACGAAAATCTTGCTTAAACGGTTGCCTGCGGGCATAAATCGACTACTGTACACGAAAGTGTAGATGATATTTTGCCATGTGATAGAACCTTAACAAAGTATCTATTCTAGGCACAGGCTCTGCCTCAGATTTGCAAAGGAAATTAATTTTATGATAACCAATACAGAGATAACTTTTTCCAATTTAATCTCTTTATATGCAGAAGTTATAGGAGAGGAATGGTTATTAGTAGATTCTCCCATTTAACTTGCAGTTATTATTATTATTTGATTTGCTTATTTATTTCAATTTTATCTGTAGCATGGGTCCTATAAACCTTTTGTGAAATAGATAAATCAGATGTTAAAATTATTCTAAGGGGTTCCAGTTTTATTCTACCAACATCATATTTATTTTTTGCAAATACTTTAGAATATTCTGACACAAGAGATAACACAGGTTCAGATATCTTGTTTAGAGCCAGTAATGGAAAAATTTCCTCTGAGGTATTCACAACCTTGGCTTAATTATCACCAGTGTTATTATTTTCAAAAATACGTAGACATACAATTATTATTGGTAAGCAGGTGTGTAATAATTTTTCCATTTTCAAATATTTTATTTCAAATATTATATTTAATATAAAATAAATTATGTACAAATAATTACATTTATTTTAATAATGTAATATTATTATTTCGTATGAAACATTTATATTTTATCACAATGTTTAACTAATTTAAATAAACTACAATTTGGAAGATTGTAAATGGTAAAGAATTGGCCACAATATATACTTGATTTTTTTTTCTTATTTGTCCAATTTTTAAATAAATGTCACAGATTTGGGTTAGTTAGGATGTTTCATGAGCTTGTTTGATTTTAATTGGGTGTACATTTTTGTTGAGTTTTTTGCAGTATTTGCAGATGTATCGGAAAGAAGGAATCCTGCGTCAAAATGAATGTTTATCTTGGTAAGGATTAGATACATTGCTAAGTAAAATTGAGATGTAACCACACACTAATAATTGGGACTGCACTGAGCCAGGGGCCTGATTAGAAAAATGTTGCCTCATTTTAGGATTTTGAAAACAGCCATTAGGGACTTCTGTGACCAGGGAAATCAAATTAGCTGTTGTTATTGGAAAATTAGACAAAAATTAGAGTTGTCGAAAAAGACATACTAGTGCCCAATGATAGACAGTTGGAATATATTTTTCTATTCCTACTATTAACTCACATACACCATATATATATATATATATATATATGGTGTATGTGA
>JAOUZG010003149.1:1041831-1052683 GCA_026289955.1 Argiope argentata
GCATTGTCTCAGTCTTAATGTCTTTCTGGCTGATAAGTGGCTGCTTTTCAGTCTGATTTTCTTCACCATCATAATTCAAGTCCTGAAGTTTTTCACCCCTCTGTACTGGTAATCGATATTTCAGACTTCCACATGGTTCAGAACTTACATAGAATGTATCATTATTATCATTTTGCATTGTTTCAGTCTTAATGTCTTTAAGACTGATAAGTGGCTGCTTTAAAGTATGATTTTCTTTACCTTCATTATTCAAGCCCTGAAGTTTTTCATCCTTCTTTACTGGTAATCGATATTTCAGACTTTCACATGATTCAGAACTTACATAGGATGTTGTATCATTATTATCATTTTGCATTGTTTCGGTCTTAATGTCTTTCTGGCTGATAAGTGGCTGCTTTCCAGCATGATTTTCTTTACCATCATTATTTAAGTCCTGAAGTTTTTCATCCCTCTTTATTGGAAATACAGACATTTGAATATGATTGGATTCCTTTTCACTACGACATTCTTTATGATTACAACAGTTAGGTTGTTGAGAATTTTCATGTTCAGTTTTAATCTGTTGATCAAGTTTTCTGGCCCAAAAAACAGCTTCTTCATTTATTTCTGCTACAACTAAGGGACGCTTTATATCTCTCAGAAGTTTTCGTATTGGTCGATTATCATACCACATATTTCTTTCCGTAAATTGTGCTTTCAATTTTTCCTCAATTCTAGCAATAGTTCTACATCTCTTTTTATAAGGCACATTGTGGTCATACATGCGATTTACGAATTTCTTTAACTCGCTATAAAACATTTCTCGACCTGCAGCTGTGAACTCACTGAATCCTGCTGCCATAAATACTCTGTGTAAGTCTATAAAGTTAGCTGCAACTGATGGGCAAGCTATTGGATACAATTCTTCCAAAAATTGTTGACCGTAATGAATTTGGAAGGATTGAGGTTGTGGCAATTCGGGGACTACAGGATGAAGTCGTGGTATAACAACAAAACAGTCTTTGAGTCCATATTTTTTTCTTAAAATAGAATCAATATCTTCTTCTTTCTCAATTTCATTGTTTATACTTTGCACAGCTCTATTTTGCACATTTCTTTTACGGCGCTTCCTCGCCCTTTCCAAAATGCCAGTTTGTGCTTTCATGTCATTTTCATTGTTACTTTTTTTTCTCTTTAAAACTTTAGAATTTGATCCTTTTCTATCATTCAAGTGTGGTTGAGAAGTTTTTGCTTCAGAAGATGATTGATGCTTTGCCGTATCTCCATCATTTATAGCTTGCACAGCTGTATTTTGCTTATGCTGCTTTCCCAAAACGTCACTTTTCCCTCTCCTATTTTTCATGTCACATCCTTTTAAAACTTTAGAATTTGATAGGCGCTTTGCTCTTCGTTTTTTCCCATCTTTGGCATCCATCTCTATAAGTTCACCATGGAATAAATGCTCCCCAGAATCGCTTTTAACTATACGATTTCCTCCCTGCCAAACTTCTTCTGAATCAGAACTTACGGTAACAAATGGTATTACCCTATCTATTATAATATCTGGACTTGCTCCATAAATTGGTAATCTTTTGGTATCGCAAGCTGGATTGATTCCATCTTCCTGTTCATTTTGTTTTCCTGAAAAATGTGAGCCTTGCAATTCTTTATTCAAACCAAAAGGTCTATTAAATTCTATTACTTTCTGAGAAAATGATTTGGTGACGACTGCATCATATTCATCAGTCTTAAAATGGTCAAGCCTTACATAACAGTTTTTTATGCCAAATTTTTTCAAAAGTTGTGCATCAGAAAGTTTACCTGATACTGCTGCTTTCGAAAGTCTTTTGATCTTACTCCTAGAGCCTGAATTCATATTTCGGATGCAAAGAAAATGATTTATGTCTTGTGTCAGATCAGGTCCATACAGTACCCTGCGTAAAAAACGTACATTAAATTAATTTGAAACATACAGTAATAAATAAGACTTACCTCCAGAATAAAAAATGTCACAGTAAAAATAAATGTTAAGAAAATAAAAAGAATATTGTACAAATTTCTGTAGTCCACAGTATTGTGCACACTTACTCAGTCGTCCAATAATTTGAATCAGATATTGAGTAGAGTAGAACGGTATGTATCATAAAACTATTAACCTTACTTAATTTGTATACTTTTTGTTCCACGTCATAGTTATCAATTTTTAATTAAAGAAATTTTCCCAGAAAAGACAGTTAGTATATGTCATTATGATAGTTTAATATGATAGTTTTATACACATTAAAACAGAAATTAAAAGAAACTTACCCCGAAATTGCTGAACAAAATGAATCAGATATACACATAATATATTATAAATTGAAACTCACTTCACCAATTTTTAGAGGCATCTATTTTGGTAAATTTGCCCAGAACTGAAACTATTTATTATAATTATGAGCTACCTTACTAGGCCATAAAACCTATTTATAATAGTACCAGAAATCTTCAGTCTCTAAGAACGTATTCGGACACGTAACTGATGAAATCCTTCCATTTTCTTTGGTGGCTTATATAAAAACTGGAAGACGCCTGATGGATTAAAGTTTTCCCTAAAAATCGACAAAACTAGGTTATACTTGGGTTTAACGAAAAAGTTTGTCAATTTTTAAAAACAATAAATTTGAGACTAAAATTGACCGAAAAAAAGTCAAGACATACGACATAAAATTAAAGAGGGGGGTCCATAATATTGTTACAAACCTGTAAATTTGCTTTTCAGCACGAACAGTGTCATTATAAGAAAGATCGTTTCACGATAGCCACTAATGCATTCGTCGCGTTAATGATGTCAGGGTTTGGCGACGAATTTTGCGACAAAATGGATAATACTGGAAAGTTTACGAATTTTTCCCGATCTGTCCAATAGACACCGAGATGCGCCTTGATTGGTCTAGAAGGTTCTCGACTCCACTTCATGGGAGTTATAAAAGGCTGGTAAACTCAAGCTGAAGGCGATTTAAATTATGCGAAAAATATTTAGGAAATCTCAAAATTATCAAGAATAACCCTTTTTCCTTTTTTTTTTCTTTTCTTCATTATCATTGTTGTTTATCTATATATATATAGCTAATAATTTTTTTAACTATTCTAATTGCTGGTTATAAAAATGAAAGCTAATTATATCATGTCATATTATATTCCACCATTTATGCTCAACATAAGTTGTCTGTCACTAATCCATCATTTCTGCTTAACGGAAGATAAAAGGCCTAGGCGCTTCCAAAACAGCCCCTACATCATTGGCATTGATTTGAATTGGGCGTGTGATTGATTGAATTGAGCAGGAAAAGAAGACGCTACGAGTCTTTGAGATGATAGCGGAGCAACGGCGGAGTGACAATGTTGTGTATAGTTCAAGCGAATGTTGAACTGCTTTGTGCCACGAAGTATTGTCTACAGTGGTAGCAGCGGCATGTAGAGTGTGGAATAATCGGTATGTGGTAGTGAGTCAACAAATAAAGGAACAGACAGTCATAAGTTCAGCTATTTGGAGATACCGTAGAATGAAGCTACGAAAAAACCCTCTCCTGCTGGATTCTGTCTGTGCTTTGACAGCTGAGGTCGATTATTACATATAGGCTACTGCCTGCAGTAGTGTGTTGTCCTGTATTCGCCTCGGCTGTACACATCTCTCGTCTGTGCATTCACTTCGTCTTTGTGTTAGCGCCTTCTTCTGTAAATAAATGTCATTGTATTTCAACTGAGGCCTGCTGATTGTGTGTCTTGATAACACTGACGCCCATCACTATAAAAGCGAACAAGGTGAGAAATTTTCCGTAACAACATACTAAGAAAAAAGCTAAATGACAGCTAAAATACCCAACATTTTAAGGAAATCTCAAAATATGCAGTACTCAATAGATATTGTAATTAGCAAATCCTTATCTGTGTTATACTGATTAGGAGCTACACATTTTTTGGTATTTTGTTCAGCATAAATTTAAACTACTTAGTTATGAGTTCCATCTGTCGAATTTTAGATTATAACATCAACTTGTAGTTAAATATTTCTTTCAAATAAGAAAGAAGATTCAGAATCAGCAACAACATAAATGAATAAATAACCTTGTAACAAATGGAACTATCAACTTAGTCCAGGAAAGGATCTATAAAAAATATTAATTTTACAGGTTAATGATATTATTTTCAGTAAAACTTTATTTTCTATTTGATTTCCTTATTTTATAATGATCCTTTTCAGATATCAGTTCATTCTTTTTACTAACTTTCCATATCAGCAGAAAAGTATTTCACCAATAATTTTTATGTAGTTTTGGGAATGAAAGCATAGAATTACTTCTTTCTTATACAGTCAATGCAGAGATCAAAACTGTTTTTCAAGAACAAATCTGATCCAGCACATTCCTTTTAGGTTTGTTAAAAAAAAGTTCACCTACGTAATTTTTTCAAATGTCATTCAAAATGTTGTAGAAGAGTTTGAATGTATTAAACTGAGTTTTGAATCATACAGCCTTTATAAACTAGCACGAGTTGCCAATCCCCCTATCCCATTGCAAGGCGCTTTTTAATATGCTGAGACCAAAAAAGCGCTATTTTCTCTTCGCTTTAAAATCTTTCCCATGAAAGCAGAGGCCAAAAGTAAAAAAAATCTTATTTATATACTGGGGGAATGAAATGTTTTTTTAAAGTCTTCGAAATGTAGATATTAGGTATACAATTGCACCAGAATTGTATATATACAGATGTCCCCCCCCCAAAAAAAGTGAACAAATTATTATTACCTAAATGTTGCACTTAAGTATATATTTCCACGTACAAAATGTTCTTAAATAACGATGAAAACTACATAACACTTTGGCTTATGGTATTTTAAAGTTTCATTTAAATCCTACTTAATTTCCAAAGTTTCATCTTAATTTAGCCCATTTATTACCTTCATTCTAAAATATTCTCTTATTTCCCTATCCCCCCATATTTATTTATTTAATTAATTCAGCACGAGCTCTATGAAACTGCTTTAATCAGTATCTTTCACTCGTTCCAAGAGAAAATATAGAAAACTGTCAAGTTAAGCGAATTCTTTTAAAAGATACCTATAATACCCTTTCCTAAATCGATAAGGATAAAGAAATCCCTATCAAAATCTCATTGTATAAAGTAGCTGGGGAAAATATTTCGCCCCCTCTCTCCCTCTTGTGGATTGATGTAACTCGTCGCTTCTTGCTTGCACATAAATTATGCATCCAGGGATGGCATAAAACGAATTTTAAATATATATATACTAATTGGCTTTGGCAACCTGTCGGTTCGCCGGTATTAAACTTAGCTAAAATGATCAATTAATATTTTATGTAACTTGGGTCACATAACAGGTTTTTCAGCTAAATATTTTTAAACTTCAAATTTTAATAGTCATATAATTTTCTTATAGTATAATTTAAGCTTTAAGATGTTCTGTTCATTGTACTACTCATTTCTTTTTTCTATCCGTGACACTAAATTTTAAATTGAAGTGGAAACGATGAAACGGCAATTATTATTATTATTATTATTACTGAATCCAGACTTCTCTTCAAATAAAAAGTATGAGAAGTGAAAGCAGAGTCGTCTTTGAAGTCTTATGTGCACTACAGAATAATTTTCATAATTTATAACATCTCAAAGAATTATTCAGCAAAAATTCCATGTATTCTTCATAAAATTCAGTTTTTGGCTTTATTTTTAAAAGGATATATATGCTGTTAATTATAATATTTTAATTTTTCGATTTAATATATTTCAAACAATTATGTTTAAATTTTAAATAGTCATTTTGTTCTAAAGAATCATATTCTGCGAATTTTCTGGACAATCCGCCTTTATAATAAACAAATTTCATTAATTAAAAATTTATGTTTAAATTTTTAATTAATGGAAATTTCAAAAAAATCTCTCCGATGTATACATTTTTATCCTCCAAGGTAAATACGTGCCAAGTTAGATAGCTCTAGATCATAAAGTCTGGTCTCTACAGCACCAATACGCACACACTAACACATTCATTTAAATTATAAATCTACGAGAAATTCAGGAAACTGATTGTTTCGGAATTGATATTTTACTTAAATTGTGGAGGAAAAGGTCTAAAATTGTACGTTTTTATAGAATAATGAGATTCAAATTGTCATCAATCAATCAATTTTAAAAAGATCAATTAATAAAGATCAATCTTAAAGATTGATTTAGTTCATTGAAGTGTAGCTTTTCCTATTTAAAATATTAGTGCAGAGTATCAAAAAACTTTAAATTCTTCATTCTTCAGAGCGTTTATTTACCCAAATTACATTAAATGTAGTTATTTATTTCATTTAGGCCATTTTAATTGTAATACTAAACAATATTTATGCCTATAACTAAAGATTTACATATTGGCCATTGGGTCCAGATTTGAATGGATATTCTGCATGAATTAAAACATGATTGCTTTCATGAAGTTGATTTATTGAATTAATAATATAGATACTGTGAACGATTATAGGAAAACTCATTCTTGCGTGTGTGTTTTTAAAGAAAATCTGATATTTATTTATTTTAAAGAATTACGAACTAAAAATGATATTTTCGGTATTTAATTTGCTGTAATAATTTATTTTTCCCTCAGAGTTTTTGTCAATGTGATGGCAGCACGCAGATAAAAGTTAATTTTTTGCCATGCTCGCGTGGATTAAACTGTTATTTTGAACGAAACAAATTTTTGAAAAATATGGTTAAAATATTTGTTTAAAAATCCATAATATATAAAAATTTAATCCGTAGGTTTTTAAATGATATCATTAAAAAGATAATTTTTTGAAATTTAATTTGATATAAAATTCATTTTTGTGTGATAATATTTTCGAAAGTTATAGCAAAATGAAAATGTCTAAATTTCGCTTAATTTTTAATTAATTAAATTTTTGTGAATCTAAACCATTCTCGAATCCACTTGAACACACATACAAAATTTCATCAAAATCGGTAATCTGATCCATGTTAATTTTAGTTTTCAGCAGATTGCAGAGTTATAGCCGAAAATCAAAGAGAAAACGCATATTGACTATTTAATTTCAGTTTATTTCATCTCCAGATGCACGCTGCACGGTACATCAGCAGAAGGATAGCAAGGCGTAAAAAGAAAGGAACGAAACAACTATCTCTGGTCTTATATACTAGGATATCCTCATAAATCACACATGTGTAGATTTCCGACTGGAATTCTTATACATTTGACCTTGACAAGAGAAACAGTATCTTTTTTAAAAAATCTATTTTATATAAGTGATTTATTATTCATCGAAAGAATCCTTTAAAAGAATATTTACACCAATGATTTATTATCCATCCACTCAACACATGGTATAATCAATGACGCATTATCTTTATAATATCTCATTTGATTTATTAAATAGAAAAAGTGGAATGGATCAGGAAATAATATTTTAGAAGAAAGTCACTATGAGCTAAATTAAGAAAAAACTTTAATTTTAAATGTAATTATTTCCCAGAGTTTATTATATATATATATATATATATATATATTCAATCTAAATGAGTTCCAATATCTAATTTCTACATGATTAGTATTAGGCATAAACATATAACAGAAAAAAGTAATCTTAATGATATAAAGAATATTATTTTATACAGTTTAAAATCAATAAATGTTTTGATGAACAGGGAATTTTATATCTTAATACATATCCCCATTGCATGAAAATGAATTTCAAATGAAATGCATGAAAATGAATTTTTCTTTATTCGTATTTTATGTGCTGCTGTTCCATTCATTCGATTGCATAAAACCATGCTTATTGCTTGCACTTGTGTGAAGGTAATAGGCATTGTACAATTATTAGTATTTATTTTGAAAATGGTAAAATTTACATAAAAATCGTTTTATACATTTTTATGATTCAAAATTATTTTAAAATTAAAAAAAAACAATAAAAACAAATGGCACAAGTCATTCGGAGTTAATAGCACATATATAAAAGAAAATAAAAATTATTATCATTGATACCAATCAAAGTGAGTAAATTCGAAAATATTTAGTGCAAGCATCAATTTTTTTATTTTCTTTTTGATAATGAATAGTCATCTGGACAAGATACAGTCATTCTGCGTGCACAATATTTTGGTTGTGGCAAACAATGCATATTATTCAGTGTTTATCTCACAAATAAAAAAAATTACTAGCGATGCCGATCAAGGTAAGTTATATATAATGGAAATTTTCCAGTGCAATCAGTGTAATTTTTCTATTTATTCAATGAATCGACAAACGATATTTCGACTATATAAGCATATATAATGTTGATTACTTCATCAAAAAATATGTATCTCAAATATTCATTATTTAGCAGATCTACCAACTTCTTTGAGATTCTCAAACAAACGAGGAATCAACAAGTAAGCAGATCTCTTACTAGTTGCAAATTCATGTGCTTCAGAGATCAACATGAGGCAAGAATCCAGGCAACTATTCTTAACAGAAGTTTGAATGGAGAAGATAAGCACAATTCATGCATTCCCATTGTTCCCACAAACATACTTTTTAATGAAGTTCCCTATTAAACTTACATTCTCGATGATTATGAACGAGGAACAAGATCAATTACTGAAATATGCAGACTGAGACAAGAAAATTCTTGTTTTTCACATGGCCAGTTGGATGCTAACAAATCGGACAACCAAGAAATTTATTTGTTTTTGCTGAAGATGGAAATATAAAAAATACTATCTACCCTAAAGCTAAGGCACCTGAATAATAAAGTTTAAAAAAAAGTATAAAGATTAATTATATATCTCCTTTATATATCATTAAATTTCAATGAATGTATACATAATGGATAAGAAAATAAATATCATTCTTTCTGTCATTTTTAACTAAGCAATAACTATTTCAAAATTCAAATGATATTTCCAAAATTGTTTCTTCTGCAACAGCTACATACTGAGTAACAGTTAGTATTTAATAATATATTCTTGGAAACATGTAATGTTTTAAATGAAAAATGGGTTAGCTCTAATGCAACTCACATTGAGTGAGTAATGAAAATTTGAATAATGCTATGCTATAAAAAAATGTTTTTAGACCATTTGAGCAACTATCTCAAAATTGATATGCAAATCAGTTCCTGGAATATTTCTAAGACTGATTAATCCAAATTAGCCAATTACTAAAATAAGGAAAACAGTGATATTCAAAATTCAATCAGATTTGGTCAGTGAAGATATAAACTTTTTTTAAAAATTTAAAAGTTGCAGTAGCAAGAATATTTCACTGAATATGATTCCTTACGATCAAAGGACTGTACAAAATTGACTTCATTATTTTTTCAGAAGTACATTTATTAATTGGAACAAAACTTTATTATTCATATCATTTAAATCTTCATGAAAATAGAACTAAACAACTAATATTTTGATGAATCAAAGTTTCTAATGAACAATTGTTTGAAATAATTAAAAAATTATCAAATATATTTTACAGCATGAGATTCTGTTGCTGAACGATTTTCTTTTCAATAGTAATAATAAATATTCTTGCTTCAGCAAAAAAGTACTTGCATTAATTAAAGTTTAATCACTTCCTCTCATGGCAGCTGACACAAAATTAAAAAAATACTAATATCAACAAACAGAATAGCTAACAGTTTTTTTAATGGCATGAGTTATATAATTATCAAAATTAAAGCTTAAAAATCTATGCTGAGGAAGTTATTAAGAAGCCAAGTCACATAGAATGTTTAGTTGAAACTTTTAGTGAGCACTAATCTCGGATACCAGCTGATTATCTAAGGTGGCTAGTTAATCAATAAACTCTCTGTTTATTCCCAAATCAGAAAGGGAATACCTTAAAAAGACAAGCGGATAGATGGAGCAGTGCATCTTGCATTTCCAAAATGTTTTAAGCCAATTAGCAATTAGAGTAAAATTGCTATCTGTTGATTCATTTCAGAACTAAGAAAGAGTTGATTAGAGAATATGCTGCAAGACATATGTCTGAAACGCATGCTGCACACATTTAAAACAAAATTTTATAACTTGTATTATCAAAAACATTATGCACCAAAAAATAATTTAGAAAGTAACTAAAATACTTTAAAAAGTAATCATATTAGCTATAAATAAATCCAAATCTGTATATTTTTTTTTAATGCTGATTTCATTAATTTCATATTCAATTCATGAACTGTCCATTCTCCAGATTTTTAAAATAATAAAGGTCTTAAAATAAAAATTACACATTTGATTTTTACTTATTGTTTTCAATTCATATTGTTGTCTTAAATTTAACTTTAACTCATACTGCTAAAAATTAATACTTATTTCTTTAAATTTATTTTAATGCTTGTTTTCCCAATCCTTTAAAATAACATTTAAAAAATGTAAGTAACAGATTTATCTTCAGGAGATTTTTAAACTTTAAAAAAATTCACAAACATTGATTATATTAATATTATATCTTAATATAAATGTTTAAAACAGCATTAATTGTTACATAAGCTTTCTTTCGGTCTTTTTGATGAAAATAATGAGAAACAAAATCAATTGTTTGGAATACCCTTCATAAATTTTACAAAAATTATGTATTCTGTAATTTAAAAACTGAAGACAATAATGGTAAAACATGATAATAGTAAATGGAAGAAGGCAAAAATCTGTTTTAGCTATGACTTTTTTTTTGTCCATCACAATTTTTTGCTAATTGAATGAAATAATGTTGTTTTTGCTTTTTTAAATAAAAAGAAATATATACAGATGTTTAATTTATAAACATGCTACATTAAATATAAAACTACTTTATACTTTCCAAAGACCTTTATAATACTGAAGAAAATTATATATA
>JAOUZG010003149.1:1052783-1072764 GCA_026289955.1 Argiope argentata
GTAATATATATATATATATATATATATATATATATATATATATATATATATGCTTGTATATAGGATACAAAGAAGCAACCTGAAGAAAAACTGTTTAGAAAGTTTTTCATTCCACCCACTACCTGTATATTATGTTCTACAAGAATGATAAGAATTAGAAATTAAATTTAGAAGGTCTTTTTCAATTAATTTCCAAGTCTTCTAAGAGTTTATATAATCAATTATGTGCTTTTAATTTTTATTCTGACAAAAAAAAAATCTTAAACGTAAACTCTAGACATTATAAACTAGTTTCTATAGTATATTAAGAAATAAATTAGCATCGACTGTCTGCAACTCTATTCAGTTATAAAACTGTTAAGATTGATACAAAAACTATATTTTGAAATATTAGCTTTAAAAAAATTTAAATGTTATAAAAAATAATTTAAAAGCTAAAAGCCTTTATTTAAAAGCTGAATATATTTCATAGTAAAGAATTATTATTTAAATTAGATAATTAATGTTAATACTTTTTAATTAATTCATTGTGTACTAAAAGATAATTTCTCTACTTAAGCTACACAAATTTCAGTCTAAAAGATGCAAATGAATATATTAACTAAAAGTTTCTATCTTGCATAATATCAATAAAAATTCCTTCAAAGCAAAAAAGAATGATTTTTTTTTTCTTAATTGGAAGAAATGTTACACAGTTCTTTCTTTTGTAGAAAAAGTGAGGTATGGCATTTTAATATAAAATTGAATTAAAAAAGTATTCAAATAAAAATAATACCTAAAATGATGTTATTGCCCAATTAATTGGTAATACAATTAAATGTCAAGTATAAAACATTCTAAAATTATTTACTTTGAATACACAGAAATCTTTAGATGCTTTTATAACTCATTTACATAATAGTTTAATAATAAATTTTTGAAGTATATTAAGATTTAAACTAGAATGTTAAAGCCAATTAAGAGAATTGAAGCAACAAATAGAATTAAGAATCAATTAATTCCGGCAAGAAAAAAAACTCTTTATTTTACTTTGAAATACTAATCTAACAAAATGCTTCTTTTAAACAAAACAATGAAAACTGTTGTTTCTTTCCCAATTCTACTAATGCCAGCTTGACTCTGAATGCTGATTAGCTAATAATATTTGGGACGTATAAGATGCAATGCTCTATCTAGCTGTCTCCTTCAAAAGACATTAAGTAAGCTACCATTTCCAAGTAACTTCTGGCATATTGTAGTAAAACACTAATTCTGGCTTCTTACGGCAAAATGCAACTATAAGAAAAGCTTATGATCTGATTAAATTTTTTTAAAAAATAGAGCAGTTGATAAAATCTAAATGTGTCCCAATGTTTTCTGATACAACAACAACAACAAAAGAGCATACATTCTAGAAACTATCATGATTATACTAGAATAATAGGTATACAAGAATGTAAATAAATTCAACAGTCGTAATATTTCTTCACTGGATAAGAATAGAAATCCATGACCTAAGTTTCTGAAATAAGTAAAATATGACAAAATTGTTGCTTTTTAAATCTTTGCAAATAAATAATTTAAATACAAAAATTCGGTTTTTAGAGAATGCAAAATAAAGAAGTGTCAGTATTATTTCATGACAATCAGGAAAAACAAAACCTACTTAAATTAACCAACGAACAAAAAAAAAAGGAAGAAAAAACATTTTCTTCTGAAAATTATAAAAAATAAATATATAGAACAAATATATTTCCGCAAGTATTTACTTCCAGGATAGTAAAAAATTATCATGAGTTAAATTCTGTTTCAACACGACAATCCAATAAAACACGAATAATTTTCTTTACACTGAAAAATATGGTTCATACTGATGAAGCAGAAAGAAATTTTTTTATCATAAAATACAAGATGAGAATTAGGTATATGCGTTTTCCTGGTAAATATGTGTTTTCCTTTGTAGTATGCAGCCAAGCTGACTTCTGTAAAATGAATTAAAGTATGTCTCAATACGAGATGGAAAAAAAATTAAACTAATAGCATTTAGATTAATTCTACAAAATTAAGGATATATTAATTCTTGAAATGAGGAAATAACCCTTTAAATAAAAATACGACAAACACAAAGAGAGGGGGGAGGGGAAACAGACTGAACACACAAAAGCCAAGCTACTGTAATGAACAAATCTTTAGCTAATAAAATAAAGCTCATACCGATCAAATTGATATATAATTGTTACATAAGCTAACTTACTTCTCAAACAGTACTGCCCCCAAATATTAACTGGCTCCAATTTCTGAAGGTAAATCTGGTAGATTAAGAACTTCAAAGAAATAAGGTATTGGGAACCGTCACAACAATGGCTGTCATCCCCTGGTAGATTTAGAAACTGAAACTCAGAACAAATGACTCCAGGACGCCGGAATATTACGCTGACAGATACAGTTAAAAAAGTCAAATACAGGATTTCAACATATTTTTTAAATCAAGCTGGGTGTTAAATATTTGTACTGCAATTTTATTTGTACTGAATAAAATCAATCCATATATTGCTTGGAATGAAAAAGAGAAGAAACCCTGGTGCTATAAAATCATATCACTTAAGAAAGCTTCGCTTCTTATCAGCTGATCTTGAAAAGATACTTTCAATCTCGGGAAAGAATTTATATTGCCACTAAAGAAGACGAATAATTTAGAAACAGTAATTACGTAACCAATATCAAAAAGTCACTAATATCAGTGATCAATACTTTTCAAAAAGGGGTGGGATTATAATCATTGATACGTTCTTACTGGTAGATATTTCTATTTCAGGTCTTGGAATACCTTTTTTTAATTTTATAACAGAGAATGTAGGCTTGC
This sequence comes from Argiope argentata, assembly GCA_026289955.1. Classification (NCBI taxonomy): domain Eukaryota; kingdom Metazoa; phylum Arthropoda; class Arachnida; order Araneae; family Araneidae; genus Argiope; species Argiope argentata. Next base: position 1,055,626 of record JAOUZG010003149.1, read on the forward strand.
ATCACGTATATATTAATAAATTTGTTTAGATATCATCAATATTATGGTTGGCAATGTGATAAAGAAAAAAAATGTTTCGTTTGGTAAAATTTCGGGAATTTTAGAATTTCATCGGGAAATAATTTATAATGTTCACATTAAATTTTTTTTAATATTTTTGCTTTTAAACGGATTATCTTTAAAATATTTTTAATTCAAAAGAACTTAAATAAATTAACAATTAAACTAATATTTCTTCTGCAAGGTGTTTTAAGGGTATATAAAAGAGAACTGATATCATTAGACTGAAATATATAATCACACAAATTTTCAAAAACGTCATTTCAAGAAAATATCAGCAATGTATACCGAGTCTCGTTCAATCTAAACTTAAGATCTCAACCCCTTGACATACGAATTTGTTTCACTTAAATTGCTAGTGAATTAGATGGCGCATACTATCTTAGATATATATTGTTATCTTGATTCTTATAATAATATAACGAGCATTTAAGATGCTGAAGCATTTCTAGGTGATTTTTGCATTTTTAAATGCTTGATTCTGTTCACTTATGTCAGGCTGAAATTAAGTAATTCGATGCGCGTGTTAGACACGACATTGTTTGCGAAGGGGTTGAAAAAAATCGAATGGAAATTTCTGAAAGTAAAGGAATATAACTTGTTCAATGCAACCAGCCTTTCGATTATCAGTCATGCATACTCTATACTCTATTGCCTACATATTATTTAAAGTAGAATTAAATTTTATCTTTCCATAAAAAGTTTTAATAAAAGAAATGCATAGAAAATGTTTGAAAAAATCATAAATTTCCTTAATTATAAAATATTGATTATCAAAACTAAAATAACTTCACATTAACATTCTTATACATTCAAATTAATTCTGCATTTTTAAGAAATCTCTATTGTCACATTTTTTGCCGTGTCTCATAGAAAATGTTTAAAAAAATCGGTATCGTGTACGAATGATATAGATAAATGCGTGTTTGTGTCTTTAAAAAACTATATACTTTTTCGAATTTAAAAAATATTTTGTGCAAATGGAATGGCTTGATATGTTATATTCTAAACTTATAGCCGATAAAAATGTTTTAAAAATATTATATAATGAAAATAAAATTTATAATGTTATGATTTAAAATGAGATAGTTTCTACCGATTTAAAAAACTGTATACCTGTAACATAATTTCTGAGCCAAATATCAAATTAACTGATATTTTTTTAATTGATAATTGCGTTTCTAAATAAGAGAAAAGGGGGGAGGGATAAATTCACCTGAAATTTACTAATATCTTCTCAACGCGAAATTAATAATAATCGACATTGCTACTCTAAAAAAAGGGGGAAGTTAATCGATTTTGTTGGGTCCCAACTATTATAGATTCTAAATTTTAATTATTGTTAATTATTTAACTATTATATATAAGACTATTTCATTCTGAGAATTTATTATTGGATTTATTATTGAATATACGAATGTTAACTCCTATATAAACGATACAAAATTTATAATTGTTTCCATTCAAATACACTAAAGAATACGGATAACGCTACACTGCATAAGCATATGCATACGAGAAAATATGAAGATTAATACTACCATTAATCTTTAACATGATTGTAAATCCTTAGATTACTTTTAATAATAATAATAATAATAATAATAAAGCCTTGACAAAAAAAATTTTCAAGTTTTGTCCCTACAACTTTTAAGATTGATCCACACCAAAGTGTGCAGTTTATGAAATTTTCTTCCATAAGAAACACCTGCCAAAATTTGAGTAAAGTAATGTAAATTCATTTATTTGATCTTTGTAAATAACAGGTTATAATTTCAAGCTCTAGCTACGAACTCTAAAACTTTTCCATATTCATAAATAGTTTATAGCTCACGCAACATTGAAGCCATTATTTGCACTATTTTCCATTAGTAGGTTCTTAAAAAATATGTCGTTAAAAGTCGTGCTGCATTTTGCACAAGATTTATCAAAAGCTATGTTATTTATCCATTCAGATTTTAGCCTCTAATGAAGAAGTCTCTTTAGCATAACAAAAGAAAAAAAATGCTTCAAAAAATTGTAAAATAAATACAGAAATTTTGAGTTTTTAAATTTTTTTATAGATCTATCGTTTTCTCTAAGAAAAGTATCTTCTTTGATAAACTATTTAAAAAATTTGTTAAGAGTCAAAACTTTTAAAATGTTATCAGTTAAATATTTTCAAACATTTAATTTAATTTATTTTGCTATTTCTTTTATCTACATCAAGGTATAAATACTAATAACAAAATATTAAAAGTTAAACTAATATTAATAAATATCTAAACATTAATAACTAAACTAGTATTAATAACTTCCAGATATAAATTTTTTTTAAAAAAAAATGCTTTTATTGTTTCTTTTATGAATTTGAAAGATTTTTTCATTCCGTTCATTATAGAACTTTAAAAAGTAGTCGCAGTATAAAGGATCGAACACATAATTACATGCTTTTACACTATATAAATCTGAAACACAAACAATATAACAGTATACTTTATTATATTCTTCAAAATTTAGGCTACTTTAAAACTCAAAATTCAATTGCATCTGTTTACTTTGAGCGAAGAAAAATAATTAGAGGTAGAGATTAGAGTAAAAAGTATAAATTTGCATTTTAAAAATAGTTTAAATATAAATGTGAAATATATTTAATTTATTAACTACATATTGATAGCAATTTTTCGAATATATTCCTTCTCAGTTTCTAATGCTTCAATGTTTAATCACGAGTGCATAAAACTGCATTCTGAATAAAAATTCAATGAAACTTTAAAACAAAATTTCGTTCAAATAAGCTTTATCCAAGAAATATTATTGAAACTAAATACAAATTAAATTTAAGTACACACAGACGCTTATGGGACACACAAATTGAGAAAATTTTTGGTTCCTGTTTTATTCAACGAGATCTTTTTCCTCTCTTACGCCGTGACTATTCACAACGCCCTTTGCCCTGAAGGACCCTTCGAGCCCTCAGCTCCTTTGACATTCTTAAATGGTCGTAAAACATCCATTGTGTTGACTCCCCTCAAATCCATCAAGATATCCAAACTTGTTGGGGGAAAGGAAAACGTTAAAATGCGTCGGCAACGCTTGGGGAACAGATAACCCCCTACGTTATTTTCCGTGCACAGTGAAAGAACGTCGGCTCTCAGCCTACGTTAAAATACGTGCAGCGTACTTGTCGTGATGTCTTGCGGCTACGTCGAAATAACCCTTAGAGGGTTAAAGGGCAGAAAAATCAGCTTCTTTCTCTTCATACATTTGTTTTAAAATAATTTTATAGCACAGTGAATGGGTACTTAGAATTTTTTTTAAATGATCATAAAGCTTATTAAATTACGAATGTGACATTTGCAAAGGGGTAATATATTTTTACCTAACAAAAGGTATTATGAATAAACTACTTCTTTTAATGTACCGATTTTTATTTCGGCAAACGCTTTGTTTTTTCAATCTTTAGAATATGCTTATTTTAATAAATGTATATACATGTATGTATGTAGAGAGAGAAAGAGATAGATAGAATAAAAATAAGTACAAATTTCATATTGTTTAATCTCTGCATTGTGGGTTTAAATACTCTTGATTTTAATATTGCCGGGCTGTAAAATAACTTACTTACTTATAAAATATGATGGAACACATATTTATACTTACAATAAGTTAATAACAAGGAAACTAGTAATATAAAAATAACAGTTAGAAAGAGTAAAAATGTAATTTTATTGCATGGATCGTATATAAAATATGTGGTCTAAAAGTGCTATTTGAAACACAATTTAAAAAGAAAATTTTGAGTATGGCTTGAAAATTTCAAAAAGCTGAGAATAGAAACTAAAATGTCAGATACAATTGTTTATAACTATTCATTTCTTAAATAAATCAAATTACCGAATAATTTTTATAAATTCAAAAAGAACCTTTTTGATAATTGAGTATAATATTTTTTAATCTGCCACTAGCTATGAGCTTTTTTTCAGGAGTATAAGCTAGAGAAAAACTCTTAACTCACCATATTGTCAAACATTGATAGTAAAATCCAAGTTTTTAAATGTCAATTATTCTGAAAGTATAGTCATTCATATTTTTTTCAACAAATGTTGCAGCTGAATCTGTTTGATGTAATTGGCCCTAAAGTAGACATGCACTGCCTCCTTTTGTGCTTTCTTTGATATACAGGTTTTACTGCGACAAAATAAGTGTTAAATTCTAGAATTTTCGTATGGAACATGAACTATAATATAATATTTTTCTTCTAAATATTTTGTAATTGTCATGTTTGAAATCTAAATAAAAGAAAATTCATTTGCTATTTTAGGATAGACAAATTTTACTGCAACAAAATAAGTGTTAAAATCTAGAATTTTCGCTAGTTTTATAATAAGCTAATATCTTCATTCATCATTTTTTTTTAACAAAATTCATTGCTCTGACGAAATTTCAATTATTACTAAACACTTAAGATAATGCATTTCGAATAACCTTTTTTAAGGTCGATTAAGATTCCTCTGTGGTTTTCAAAGGTAGGGAATTTGATTCCTTGTAAATGTTACTTTAAACAAAAACTGAAATAATAAAGATTTTTTTTATTCTACAATTTTCGTATTGAAACTATGTATCAAATCTATTTTGTTTTTATTTTGCATCGAAATGTTGTTTATTGTAGAATTGAGCGTTTCATAAGCTGCAAGAGTAATCCATTTCACATCTGTTCCCTACAAGACAAAGAGATAAATGTTCGATGGCTACCTTTCTTTTAAGCCGTTACAGAAAGCTTGCCAATTTTCTATGGTTGCCCATCTTCTGTTGACGTCATATGATCTTTCAATCAACGTTAGAATATACTTATTTCGTTTCCGATATAGGCTCTTCGTAAAGTGAGGTTAGGTCGTAGTGTCGGAGCTTCTTCCGAGAACTTGTTGCCTGGCTGTGTATAGATCACCATTTCAAATTTTGGGTGGTTTGTTTCTTATTTTTCTTGCTTTTTCTTTAAATCTTGATTCAAGTTTTTCAGGTAAGGCTGAGAATTTTCTCTTGTTCCTGTTGCTCACTTTGTGAGCTTTGCCCTTTGAAACTGTCGTATACTCCATTTTATGTTCATGATATGCTAGAAGAAGATTCGCCTTTAGAATATCGAATTCCATTGGCTACTCTATTTCAGCGAAAAAACAAAGAAAGATCCCATATACTGACTCAGTCAATACCAGTACAAGGACATAAATGTTACTGTATCAAATAAAACGGAAAAAAACCGTCTTCATTCATCACAATCACATCTGTGTTCCCATTATATTAAGGAGCAAAAAATATTGGAGCATAAATCCCAAAACCATATGACAACAGGAAAAGCACGACGCACTCTAAGCAGATCAACATATGAAAAATACACAACAGTGGTAAAATCAAACATGTGTAACACTAACTTGGAAACATCACTTACCCAAAAAATGAAGATAATGGTTCAAACAATGTTGGAAAAGATGGAGCAGCAGATGGTTGTTCTTGTTAAAATGCTCGAAACATCTTTTGAAGCTCTTCTACAGCACATATTTAATCTAGTCTCGCAGAAAGACACTGTAGCAATCTGCCCAAACAGAAAGAGACCTGAAGCTCAAAATAAGGATGCTAAAAGCTCTTCGAGGCAAGCTGACCCGGGGAGGGGTCATAAACTTGTTTTTGATTTGTTTTTTTGTTTTGTTTGTTCGTTCGTTGGCTTTTCTTTTTTCTTTGCAAGTTGCTTGGTATGCTTGCCCTTTTTTGTTTTATTTTGGGAACTGTTCTCTTCCTCCCTTTTGGGGGAATTTTTTGCCACTTTCTCTTAATTTATTAGCTTTTTACAGTGGAATGGTAGAGGTTTAAAAAATAAACGAATTTGATTGAAAATTCCGCCTTTTACATCACCTTTCTGGACCTTTCAGCAGAACGTTTTCAAAGAAGAGGATTTCTTATCCCACAGGGGTATTCAACATTTTCCCTTTCATCGTTCGGATCGTCCAGGTGTAGGATAGATAACAGGTGTTCCTAACAGCGCCTCTGGTAGGATTATTCCCTCCCCTGCTTTTGATAATAATTATGTCGGAATACTTGCTGTAGAGGTAGTCTTTAGAAATATCAAATTTGTCATTGTTAACATATATGCACCAAGAGGTTTGATATTGGTCCAGCCAAATCATATTTTGACTCTTTGGAGTAACCAACACTAATATTTGGGAATTTTAATTTGCATCATTCCGTGTGGGGTTCAAACTTTTCCAACGCTTTAAGTAATACGTTCGTTGAATGGCTTCAGAATTCAAATTATGTTCTTCTTAACACGGATTCACCTACATATACTGCGTATACGGAGAATACTTCCATCCTGGATCTAACAATGTGTTCAAGTTCAATATAACATCAAATTTCGTGTCAGGTTATAGATTCAACATTCGAAAGTGATCACAATGAAATTGTAACATCATGGGCAAACCTGGAACAGAATCCTCGTGCCCTCAAATCCCTTAACTGGAAAGGGATTATGGAAAATTCTGGTCAAATTCTTTTTTCTAATCACAACACCTTATCTAAAGTTATGTCTATGGTTTCTAAAGAAATCAAAACTAATACCAAACACAATACTTTAAAGAATAATTCTTTTCCACCTCGGTGGAACATCGCCTGTCATTATTTTTATTTCTTAAAAAAATGCAAACCGAAAGCACAAAGAGATATTTAATTTCAGATTGGATTAAATACAAAAAATTTGCATCTAAACTCCGAAGGAGTATGAAGATCGCTTGTCGTAACTATTGGGATTCCATTTAAAGCGTCTCTCGTAATCCTCGAATTTTTTATACCATGCTTCGAAAAATCAGACGCCACTCGCAACAGGAGGTCAATATTTCCAACATAATTCTCCAAAATAACCAATATATTTCGCATCCTGTTCAGCAAGGTAAACTGTTTCTCAGCTATTTTTTACATAGCACTTACCATGAACCTATTCCATTATATCTAAGCGAAGAATCCATTCTTTTATCAATAACCCAATCTGTATTCAAGAAGTAGAGAGAGCAATACGTAAAACAAAAAACAGTTCCCCCCGGTGCATATGGCATTCCTGCAAAATGGTTCAAGAATCTAACAAAACCTAAAATAGGGAAACTAACAGAATATTTTCAAGAAATCTTTTCCACAGCCAAAACCCTCTAAGAATGGAGACACTCGCTAATTGTTCCAATTCCCAAACCAGGAAAGGGCAAATCAAAAATAGAATCTTACAGATCAATAGCACTAACCTCAGTTTGTGCGAAAATATTAGAAAGGATTTTAATATATCGTTTAACAAAATTTCTTCTAGTCTTTAAAAAAATACCTCCAGACATTTCTGGATTCTTGTCACTTCGAGAGAACCAACTGGTCATCTACAATATACACCAAGATATTTTGGAATCTCACTCAAAAAGAAATTTCTTTGATGACATTAATTTAGATATCAAGAGTGCATATGATTCGGTTTATATCGATGACCTGATCTTAAAGTGTCTCCAAATAGGAATGTCGGGAGACATTGCGAAATTCATTCATCATTTTCTACAGGATCAAAAAATTCAAATTCGTTGGAGAAATGAACTTTCTGACTGGAATCCCACCCAGAAAGGTTTAACACAGGGTAGTGTTTTATCCCCGATTCTTTTTGCTTTATTTATGTTTAATTTCCATGAATCTTTAGAAGAAGGTGTAAAATGCTCGATCTTCGCTGATGATATATTCATTTACTGTTCAAATAGTTCTGTGGACAACATTATAAGGAAACTGCAAAATACGATCGATAACGTGAATAAGTGGTGCGCCTATTGGAAACTTTCTATAGCCCCAGAAAAATGTGCAATCTCTGATATTTGAAGAAAAAAAAATGTTTACATTTCCTAATATCTCGTATGCCGGTTTTAATCTCCCCTGGAAACCGCACCTAAAATACTTGGGATTCTTTTTCTCGAAATTAAGGCAAAACAATATAAATATCCGAAATCTCAGAACAATGGCGGTTCGAAAAATCAACGCGTTGAAATCAATTGCTTTTAAAAATCATTGTCCAAGAACAAAACAACTTGTCGATATTGCCGACAATAGTATCAGCAGTTTATTTTTCTACTTCTGTCCTGTCTTCAATAAACATGACCAATCACATTTAAAAATAATAGACACAATTCAAACAATATCTCTCAGAGTTTCACTGAGATTGCCAATCTGGACTCCAAATATAAATTTGTTAAAGATATTGGGGCAAGAAATTCTTTCGAATAAAATCAAAAGACTTTCTCATCAATTCTTCCTGAAACATTTAACCATTCCACCCTATCACATTCTCAAGAGAACCGGCTAATTCATTTAACGGAAGCAGAGTCTAATTTACTTCAAGAAATACTTACTAATTTAATCATTAAATTGGAGCTTATTATTCCATTCCTTATGATCTAGGTTTCGTAATGAAGGACATTTGTGACATTCATCTTCATACATTTGATTTTCAAAACAAACATTTACTCAGTGACTTAATAAGACCGCTTTTTGAAGATACTTTAAACACGGCCTTCAAAGACTTTTTTATTATAGCTACTGATGCTTCGAAATCACGGTCAATTACCTCCATCGCTGGAATAACAAACAAAGATTCATTTTCGTACCAGGCTCACCATAATAATACCATTTTTACAGCGGAAGCTCCGGCCATTTGCCAGGCTCTGGATGATCTTGTTGGCACTGAAAATAACATACTAGTCTTAACAGATAGTCTTTCTGTACTTCAGGGTCTTAATAACTTATCTATCAGATCTCCAAGAATAATTCTTCAGCTTGCACATAAGATTTACATTCGAAACAAATTTGATCAAAAACTCGCCTTATTGTGGATCCCTGGTCATTCCGGGATCCCGTGGAATGAAAGAGTAGACTTCCTAAGCAAAAATGTCACCGAATCCGATCCTAAGATTGAATGGGTTGCGATGGAAGATATAGTCACCCAAATGAAAAAGAATTATCTGCTCGGACCCAGTTTACATTTCCAAAACAGTAAATATCAAGAAGAACTTGTGGACATTCCAACCATTCAAACACTCATGCCGTAGCTGAAAAACAGGAGAGAAGACATAGTTATTGCTCGCATTCTAACGCGAATAATCATAACGCCAGATCTTCTAAATAGAATTGGTCTTCATGAAAATCCTCTCTGTACCACATGTAAGCAAAATAACTCCCTGGAACATATTTTTCTTCAGTGCAGTAAATACGATCATCACAGACGAGCCAAAAGCTTGCTCTGAATTACCAAATTTTTCATCCTTTAAAATCTTTCTTTCTTCAATTAGCTCTTCAAAACCCCATTTACGTATTTTTATTGAAAGGCTTAAATGTTTTGATGTATACTAAATACAGGCAATTTTTAAGTTCCCACCCTTCAAATTTCTTTCACTTTCTGATCAAACATCTTGTTTTTCTTTATTTAAAAAATCTTGTTTATCCAATCTTGTTTTATTTTTAAAAAATGATTGGTCTTGGTCGTTTGCTACTTTTTGTAACACTTCGTAACAGATGTAGCAATCGGAAAATTGATGAGCAATGAAAATGTATATGCATTACTCACCTCGCCGGTGATCACTCTTTCCGCGCCGGAATGAAGTCACATCGAACGAATTGACACAATCAGACTATAACATTGAAGAGAGCCTATCTAAAAAATACTTTTACGTTTAATTAGTTTAAATATTTACATAATTATATACAGGATTATTATTGATACATATGTGATGGAGTTTTTTCACCACACATCGTCCCAAAGTTTTTTCGAAGCCAAAAAGTTCCGATTTCGTTCTTAAGAATTCCAGGAGTTTAGTTGTCTCAGTAGAAGTGGAAGTGCTTTTCGTGACAACAGCATCGTCACTATATTATCGCTGTTGAATTTCGATACTTTCGCTTTTGATTTCGATACAATTCGATACTTTTTTTAATTGGGAGTTCCAATTGATTCTGGCAGATTTTAAATTTCTTGTAATATTCGTGTTTTGATCTTTGTTGACTCTTCACTTGCTAAAAATCAATTCAGGAGCATAATCCGGATAATAAACCTCCATCCTTACATCCTTAGGAGTTCCAATCCGACATATGCTAAGAACCGTGTTACTGGAGCATATATGGATGAACACACCTTCATTCCTTCCATTGGAGTTCCAATGATTTTTAAAAATATAGTTATAAATATTGAAATTAAACATCTCAAACATTTTCTCCAAAAGTATTCTTTATGGTAATTAACCTTTTTTTCATTTCTTATGATTGTTGTATTCAATGGTTTTAATGTAATACTTTAAGTTAATGTTTTATGTGAGAATAAAATTATTATATGTGACTAGTCTAAACGTTATATTTAGAGTGTTTAAATCCTTATATTTTAAAAAGAATCTAAGGGTAGTTATGTTATGTAAAATCTAAGTTAAATGATTTTCTCTGAGATCATTTAAGAAGGTTTTATGGTATTGTAGCTTATTAAGTTCTTGACATTGTTACGATTGTCGTAGCGGAAATGCCTTACTAAATTATCACAAAGTAATTAATTGTTGTGTAATCTATCACTATACATAACTAAAATCTGGACGTAATAAAAAGAAAATAACAATAAATGGAGAGATTGCCAAAATTTGAACTGTATAATTTAAAATATGTCTTGAATCAATACTAAGGACATTAATTGACAACTTATACAATAAAAGTGAAAATTTAGAAGAACGTGTTCATAGTAATTTTATGACAAATATAATTTTTATATATCTTTAATATTTTTGGAATAGAAAAAAAAATGTTTTTTGGAGTTGGAATATAAAAGATTATAGTAATTATTACAGTTTTTAGTAACTTCTGAAAAGGAAATATTTATTAAAAATTCAGAAATTTTTCATTGAGATAAGTGACAAGAAGCAATCTTTTCAAATGTTCTTCTAATATGAGATCTATCAGCAAAAATATGACGCATAGGGAGAAAAAAAAATGTGATTCTCTTTCTATTATGAAAGAGAATCATGTTATTTTCTTGAAATATTTTAACATATTTGATATTACATCATATTTTTAACTGTTATTGACATTATTTTATAAACTTTCTTAATTATATAATACTCCTAATAAGGCAGAGATTAAGAAACGTGTTCAAAAGCTTTATTGAGAAATAAATTAAATAAATTTTATTTTTAGAATTGTTAAAAAGTATAGTTGCTGTATTAAAATTAAAGTTTATTGTTTAGAAATTGCAAAATTTGGGCAACTAGAATAAAAAGAATTAGAAGGTTGCCTATAATGATATTGCATTCTCTTTACTGAGATTATGGCAGTCTGATCCAAGGATAGTACCCAATATTCTTCCATATTTGATATAACTAGGGAATGAGTATATTCAAGTAGACATGACAGAAAAAAAAAAGACTTGATTATGAGTGATATTTCATTATTATTCAAATGTTTTAAATTGCAATATATTTGAAATTCATGAATTTCAGCATACACTTACTACACTTTTATCTTGTATGTAATTGAAAAAACAAACTTAAATAGATTTTTTAAAAATAGTTAATGGCTTGATAGACATTACAAGAATTTATGACAGACCTGACACGTGTAAATATTTGAATCATCTTTGCATTTCTCTTCATTGATGATGCAAAATTATATTTATGAGGCATAATATATTATATTATTCATAGAAATTAACAATTTTTTGTATCTGAAAGAACTGAATATTGTAGATATACAGCAGTTGATACAATTTATAATTAAAATTATCCAATCTTCAACTTTAGTCCCATGACATTGTTAATTATTTATACATAGCTTATCTTTTTAAGAAAGATGTAGAAAGAATTCTTTTAAATTCTAAAAGAAAAAGTGTAAAGGACTACTCAATAATTCATGGGTATAAATAAAACATTGTTTTCAAATTTTATTGGAAAATGAAGTTATTAGAGACAGAAGATTATAAACAATTTTTTTTTTTTTGAGTTGCCATTGTGAAATCTAGAAATTGGATTCATAGCTACCCATTAAATAGTATTAACAGGAAGTCAAATTAAAATATTTTCTTTTCAAAGTCTTTACTTATATAAAAAAGAAATAAGACATATTAAGAAAGTTCAACATTCATTTAGATTAAATCTAGCTAGTTATATCTTTCTTTTAATATGGTACTTGCTAGTGGTATTTTTGTTAATTATTCTTTATAAAAATGCTATTTTTCTGCTGTTTGTGTTCGATAACTATAACAATTTTTTAAATCAATTTTTGTGACAATATTTACAAGATTAAAAAATATATCATTCACTCATAACGAATAATGTGTTTGCATTACTAATCAAGATGATCACTCTAAATTCAAGAAAAGTTTTATTTATTCTCCAAAAATTTGTTGCATTCCTTTGCTAAAATGCTATGGAGGGGACAAAAGGGTTTCATTTACAGGATTTAGAAAAATATATTATTGTAATTTAATATTATTGAGATGATGAAAGGGATTTTTATGGTTGTAACTTAATTTAAAGATTAAAAAAAAAAAAAAAAACAGAAAAAAAGAAAGATTCCTTTACATTTCTTTATTGAAAGGAATTTTAATGAACAATGTGTTTACATTTTATTTGTATGAATGTATTATCTCTTTAAAGCATATTTGTTTTTTTTAATTCCTTTGTGTTGTTTTTATAATAATTGGAAAAAGTAATTTTGGACCGTAGATATTTATTTAATGAAACAAGGAGACATAATCCGTTGTTACCTTCATACATTAATTGATTAAAATACTTTTTTACTTAGCAAATAAAGAATAATCATTTATAAATCTATTTCTTTCACGATTCTTAGAAATCTGATATTATATTTTGTTTTAAATTGAAGCAGGAAATCTAGATATTTAATAATAATAATGTGTTTGTGAAAGGCTGAAGTTATATATATACATAACCATAGGAAAATATTAGCAATGGAAAGGTAAAAGTGGGATCATATGGTTTATGGCATTCTAAGTTGGAGAATGCACAATTTAAATTTTCATATTATTCTTGTATAACTATGTTATGTGCTTATAAACTTCTATTTATTCTTTCTTTCCTAGGCATTTTATGAAATGTGACTTAGATAGTTTATTCTGGTATGATACAATTATAAAGACACCTTATGGAAGAAGACAAAACTTGTTACAGGAAAAGGTACTTACAGGAACTTAAAATTTTCTATTTTAATTATTTTCCAGTTTTACGACATTTTAAAATATTTTGCTGATATCCAATTCAAGATGATATTTTTGAAGTAATAAAAATTCGAAAAATATTTTTAATTCAAATTATAATAATTTGTTTTTAATTTAAAATTTGAGCTTGTTGATTTTTAAAAAAAAACAGTATCATTGATTATTTTAATTCAGATATGTTAACACAGGAAATATTAAAGTGTGTTGTTTTTCATAGGAAATATAATTTGTTGATTTAACATTTTATTATGCTCAAAATTAATTGTTTGCATTAAGTCACTGAAAATAATTCAGCAATATGTTATCATAATAATTATTTTTAAAAATACAAAATATCTGAATAGTATAGAAAATTTGTAAATTTTTTTTTAGAATTTAAATAAACACAGCAAATTTACTATGTTGCAATGTATTTAATAAAATAATGAATATGGTGCTAAATTTCTCTGTATTTAGGAAATTTATTAGATATGTTTCATTTTCTATAGTTCTATTACTTATGCAACAGCAAAGAAACATTTCTGATTATTTGATATTCAAATCTATAGTTATATTTTAAATAAAACTTACCTTATTGGCTCTATTCTACAACAGAAGGAGAATTTTCTAAAAATGAGTTTTAAAATTTGCTCTCATCTGAAATCGAACCAAACCTGTACCAAGGCTTATTTCTTCCTCTTCTAGCAGTATAGGAGCATTTAACAACATTGCATTATTCTTCTAGTGAGTAAAAAATATTCCCATGATAACTAGATCTTAGATGTAGATGCTCTCTATTCAGATTCCCTGCTTCTAATGAAAAAAAGTGTTTTTACAAGGCTGTGTCTTCTCTCATGGCACTTGAATGGCCTTCGCCTAATGTGTAAATGATAATTAAATTCGAAAACATTTATAAGCAATTAATTTTTTTCACTTTCTTAATTAAGCTTGATTTTCTAGTGAAGTATGAATTTTTTTTTTAATTCGCCTCTTATAGAATATGATGATTTTAAAGTTGTTATTTAATGTATCAAGAATGTAAACCAACAGAAGGGAAGGATTCAGAGCAAGAATACCGATGTGAAACTGATCTAGGGGCTCCAACAGATATTAAAATTGACACTCAATGAGCCTCCCCCTCCTACTCCTCTCCCTCTTTCTGTTCATTACGAATTTTTGGAATACTGGAAGGATTTTCCTGAAGCAGTATTACAAAGCGAGTATTATGCCATTTTTGTCGCACCTTGAAAACTTCCAAATTTCGGTTTGCAGATTGATTTAATCAATGAAAAATAACTATACATCTGAATGAATTTGGTATGCATAAGAAATAATATTGAACATAAAATAAGTTGCACAGAAGACATTTACTATGAAGCTATTTTATAGTATGGGATAAATTTGATCATCATTCTTATTAATATGTTCTTTTGGAGCAATTTCTTAAAATATGAATAATAATAATAAAAGAACGACTTATTAAATAAATTTATTGTATTATAATTGAAATTAATTGCAGTATGTAATTACATTAATTAATTTTTTTAACTATACTGTGATGAGATTTTGATTCAAACTTTCTTTCGTGTTTTACGGATGCCCCATCCATTTAAAAATTACTATATGTTGGACCAATCTTGGCAAATTTTATTTTTTACTTTGAAGAGGGTAAAAAGTTGGATCTGATGGTTAACATTTTTTATAAAAGTAAAATAAAAGTTCTTCAACACTTTTATTTTTTTGGGTATATATTTATAATTTTTTGGTTTTTTTTTTTAATATGTATATAAATTTTCTCCTAGAAAAATGTCTTTCTGCATGTATGCATTTGTCATGATAAATGTGCATCATAAACCATTGAAATTTGGGAAGTTATTTTTGAAGTGATAAGGCCCATTAAGATTAAATTTTTTAAATTTTTAATTTGAAGTCTAATTGGAAAAATAAAAGCAGTTGCATTATTTCCTGTAATTTTTTTATCTTTTCAAAAATAAGTTTTGGTCATGTTTTATACCAATTATTTTTATTATGTTTAAATTCAAAACAATATATTTTCTTCTTCGAATCATTAAGCTACATTATTATATTACTGTTAAAGTTATGATTAAAAAAATAATAATGCTTTTTTCTTTATTTAAATTTAAATTTTAAGCAGTTCATGGAGAAGGTTTCATTATTTTTAGTCTGTTTTATTAAATTTTAAAGGAATGGGGTACATTGTCTGGCTCTGGCTCCAAAAAAATGCTTCAGCTGGCATTTTTTAAATTTTTTGCTTCCAACTGCAAAGCTGGCTTTTTTTTATTTTTTGCTTCGTGAATTTTTTTATTATGTAATTTTTTATTATTTATTATGTTATTTATGATAACTAGAACCTGTTAAAGCTTCCTTTGTCTCTCTGTGTGAAACATCTTTCTGTAATTTTTTAAAAACTATAGTTTTATTAATTTTTGCATTTAGGTTAAAATACTGGATTTTATTAAATTGTTCAACTGTTAAAAAAAAAGACCCATACTAAAATTCAGAAGTAATAAGCAATAAAATTTCGGAATATTACTGTTTAAATGTTTTTAGGCCTTTTTAAAGCATAGTTTTATGCTATCTAGTTTTTACAGATTATTAAAGACAGCCATTCTGGGATGTTTTATTTCTTAGTTTTTTAAAAATACAAATAAAATTACTAAATATAGTGAATCAATGCAGGAGGAAATGTACACTTTCCATCCCAACCTTTTTGAAATTCATTTATGATCACTTATGTAGAAATCAAATGAACTTCTGTTCATGCTATGCTTGTAAATTAATTCCAGCATTTTCATAACTAATATATCCTATAAATGATGTGTTGTTAAGAAATGTAGAAAGGAATCAGAGATCTATATTGTTAGTCTTATAAAATTAGCTTTATTTTTTTGGTATTAGTAGTCCCCCCCCTTCATTTTTGATTTCATTTTTAGGTTTTTATCAAAATTAAATGGGCATAATTTATTTCAGAATAGAACATGCTGTGCAAATATGTAAATAAATATTGGAAATTAAGGAATACTCTTTTTAAATTATAATTTTTTTCAATGAAGACTATGCATTATTGTAAAATGGAAAGCTTCCTTTACTTTGAAAAAAAAAAATGCATATATATGTATGCACATATGTTCAAAGTTACTTAAAAATTGCTTAATTTTTACATGGATTTTTCACTACTCATCCTTTATATTTCTCCTCCCTCTGTAATGTGTGTGTGTGTGTGTGTGATATCCCAAAGAACTATTTTAATTAACCAATATCTGCCTTCATCTTGTTTTGTCAACACCCGACCATATATGAAATCCAAAGCAAGAGTTGTAATGGTTAGATCATTTCCCAGAGGACGATAAATTTTAATTAGTTTAGCATTCCAGAACAACGCCATCTATCGGTCTTTTGAAAGTCTGTCCCAATTAATTTTGAGGCAGAGGCCCCACTAACTTTCGTCAAGAGAAGACGTCTGTCTTCACGTGTCAGCGATTCCCGCATAGCTCAGCGGATACGGGGTAATATATATTTTCAGTCATAATGTTTCCCCACCTCTAAGGTCCTCCTAGAGGAAATAATCTAACTTTCTGATTATTAAATATCTCCATGTTTTAATTCTTTTTAATATTTCCCTATAAATACTCCCCCTGTAAATATTCCCCTTTAACTCTAAATAAATTCTTTTATTTTTTCTTAAGAAGTCTCTTCATCCTTCGTTTGTATTATTTTAATTTTGGTTTAGAAACTAACCCGTAAATATTTTTTAAAAAAAACCTTATACATCACGCCACTAAAACCCTGCTATCTGAAGAGTCTAATTTTTTTCCGAAGATTTATTTAGACTCCCA
>JAOUZG010003149.1:1073164-1093424 GCA_026289955.1 Argiope argentata
ATAGGATGCTTATAAGGAATGACAAAGGAAAAGTAAATATGTATAAAATGGGGGAGAGGGTTAAAACTATTTGTCAGGTGATATCAGATTTTAACAAGAATAGGTAAAATTTTCAAAAGAAGAAAAATGATTTGGATGAAAATGCAATTTACTCTTTACAACTTTTTTTAACTAATTAAATAATTCTATTTTTTATGAAATTGTAAGAATTTTATGCTTTTGAAAAATATTCCAGTTCTTTAAAAATATTTCTTTCATTCTAGCAGTTATCTATTCATGGTGCTACTGTCTGTAATTGCCATTCCAGTAATAAACTATCATATATGTTAGTTTTGCTGGAGAAGGGTTATGTATATTAAAGACAGAAGCAGAACTTATAAATGTCTTGATATTTGAAGAGCATTTTTTTTTCTGATCATTTTGACTATTTCTAAAATCTGAATCCTTAAAAGGCTCACTGAGCTCAATGGAAGCGATTTCATCTTGAGCTTTGCTGAGTTAGCATTTAATAATGAATACTTCTTGAGATAGTATATGTAAATAGATATAGCAATATAATACTCATTATTAGAGGTAGAAAGGCTGTGGTGCATAACATAAGGTTGATTCTTCATTTTTGCATGAATCAATGAAAAATCAATATGTTGTTTATATATTAATAATTTCTGCCTCTTGGAGAAATATTTACATTGCAAATGATATATTTATATATATGCTCTCAAGGATTTGTTTCTCCTTCATGACTCATTTTTTAAGAACCTGGACTTTTCAGATGTAGAATATATTTATGTATACATTTATTACTTTTCTCCTTCCAAACCAGAAAAATTACTTTTATAATCCTCATCCCCTCATAGCTTCATGAGAAAGTTCTATGAGAAGGATTATTGCCCATGTTCACAAGGTTTTTTATTTCTAGTTTTACATTTGAAATAATTATTCACGTTCAATGTTACATTTGAAATATGCTCTTTTTCAGTATATAAAATGTGCTCTTTTCCATCAAATATCTTTTCTGCATATATATTAGCAGAATTGTTCTATTTACAAACATCATACCTCTAAGAAACATGACATATTAAATGACACTCCCATTTCAATATTATTATGATTGTACCAATCTTGCCAAATTTTAGCTTATACCAAAAAAAGACAAAAAAAATTAATTTGGTTTTGCTTCAATATGACAGCTTCATTGCTCAAATATTTTTACACCATTTTTGTAGTGGGAAAAATAGCTTTCCTTTTGTACCAATTTTAATTGAAAGATTGCATTTCCCCTCCTTTAGTTTAAGTAATTTTTGAAAAATATCTTTTGGACATACCTTGTAACAATGATTTTTATTGTAATGAAATTGAAAACAATATCATTGCTTCTTTGAATCATTGACTTTTATCTTTTTTTAATATCATAATAAAAGTGAGGGGTCTTTGCTTTAGTTTAAACTTAAAAGTTTTTAAAGCATTTAATTGAGTTAGACTGCTCATTTGATGAGTTTTGCTGAATTTTGAAGTAATTCTTGCATTAGTATTTTTTTATTAATGTTTCTACTAGCACTTTTTTTTTAAATTTCAATTTTGCTTTTAACAACAGGGGGGAGGGTCCCTAATTTGTTTTATTTATTTATGGAAACTAGAAGTTTTTAAAGCTTTTTCGTTACTTCATAAAATATATCATAACATATTTCTGCAATTTTTTGAAGCAAATGTAAGATTTTATTTTGTTAAGCAAGTTAGTAAAAAATTTTCAGAGTGGTAAAGGCTGAAAAAAAGAAAGGTGTTTGGAGGGGGTATTAAACTTAAAAAAAGAATAGAGATAAGACAATTTTCTGTATAGTCTGGCCATTACAGAACTCTGCTGTTCTTTTGTTTTTAAAAAATGGACTAAAAACACATTTAGAATGTGGCTTTGTTTTATCATTTTTATGGGGGTTTTACTAGCTATATAATGGTAGTACTTCTGGAATGCTTAGTTCTCAGCTTTATATGGGTAAAACTGCGACTGTAATTTTTAAATATAGTGAATTAGTTTAAGCAGAAATTAACATTTCTCATGTTGGCTATGTTGAATTTTATCTGTTGCATATCAAATATAAACAGTTTGTTGTTCTGTCCTACATCAAAATCAATATTTTCAAAAATGATCATCTATTTAAATGAATTGGTAGTTTGTCAATTTTAAAAATTGTTGATAAGGATCAGAGATCTTTAAGTTTTATAAAAATTGACTTAATTTTTGGTATGGATAGTTTTTTTAAATATATATTTGTAGTCTTTTTGTTTATTTCTGTCAAAAACAAAAAGGCTTCATTTGTTTTGCAATAGTAGACTTTGCTCAAGTATAGAAATAAATATTAAATTTTAAGAATGCACTTTTAAAATTAACTTTAGAAGTAAAATAAATGCTATACATAATTATAAAACAGAAAATAACTTATGGTTAGGAAATACACAAGTTTACATATGCCTACATGTACAAAAGTGTCAATTTTTTTCTAAGCTGTTTCAAAGGTGCTTTATTTTTGAAGGAATTTCTCGTGACACATCCTCATTAATTTTATGCATCAAAATGTATTTAAAGAACTTAGGGATGCTGCTCTAAAAGCATTGGTAGTGAAACCTCTACTTAGTATGTTGCACATTTCATCGTTTTTTTTTTTTTTCATTAATAATTTGTTTAATGTCTCTTGGCAACATATAAAAGAGATTTTATTGCATATTTTGTATTGTAATTAAGTGCAGCGTCATCATGCAGTATCATGCTGGAAAACAATAAATATCCTATAATTTGCCAATTCTTTACGTTTTTCTTGAACTGTATCGCTCAATTTGGTGAGTTGCTTAACTTGCACGTTTGAATTAATATCGCTTGTTTCCATGATGAAAGTTAAAAGTGTAGAAACACTTCATTACTCCACCAAACTGACAGCATAATCTCTTATCAGTGAATCTCAGCTATTTTGTCTTGCATCACCCGCGATCTTTTCCAATTAACATTTTTAACTAACTACCTTTAGTTGCCGCCAGTAACTAATCAGTTTTGGTGAGTTTGAGGTGTGATTCTCATATGCTAATATGCTGCGTCACATAGATTTCTTTAAGCTGATGATGGATACACAAATAAAGTTACTTAATACAGCCAAGATGTTTTAATGCTCTTGACTCAAAATTGCTTAATTGCTTAAATCGTTTTCTGTTCCAGATATAAATTACGATATGTAGATGAGTGAATAAAGTTGTTCCATTAAAAGGTTTTGCGACGTGAATGAGCTAGAAGTCAGACTTCTGGCTTCAGGTGTTTAGGGGTCTGTACTCTTAGAAGCTACTGCTCTCCTCCTTCTGTTGTAAAGTGGAACATGGGAACAACAACAACAATTGTAATTATTTAATAAAAAGTAACTAAAATAAAAAATTTCTTTGTTAAAATAAGTAGGAATTGATTTTCTAACAAATGTTTTTATATTACTTATTTTTACTAAGTTTTTCTTATATATATATATATATATATATATATATATATATATATATATATATATTACTATTATTTTAATTTTCAGTATGTCTAATTATGCAGTTATGTATTTTAAAGACCAATAATTAACATTTTCTTTCCTGTATTTTCAGAAAACAGAGGATGCTCGAAACAATTTCTTCATTTCATTTGTGGCACGAGGAAACAAACTTGTTACACAACTGAAGACAGTGACGAAATTGTAATATTAGGAGAAATTTTTGAAAAAGTTTCGAAATTCGGAAACTATTGGAACATTAACAACTTTTTTGATACTCAAGACCATCAATATTCTGGAACTTCTTCATTACTTGGCAGTCCTCATGTACAATCATTCTAATAATTTCGATATTTTTCTGCTCAAATTGAACCCAAATCGGTTCCTCACAAGGTGTGGGGATAATTAATGAAAATGCATTTCTTCATCATTTTCTGTAACAAGTCGTTGGGACCTTGCATATGATCTCGCAATTGTAGTGTGATAACTGGAAATGGTAATGTTGAGGTGGATTGATTATAAAGATAGTCCATCTTTTCATAACCATTTCGAAGGTTTTCATACACACCTACAGTCATTATCTGGAATTATTTTCATTATCTACTTCCTCAATTCTCATTGATGAATTTCAAATATTTATTGAATGTGGAATTGTATTATAAAGAGTTTATTTTGTGTTGTAAATATTTTTCTAAATTTTTTATCAAACATGAAATTTATCAGTGGTGACGCTTTGGATATAATTTGAATTTTTAATGTCTAGTTGGTATTAGGATTCTTTTTGGGAAACTTCATTTGAGTATAGTGTGATTTTCTTAGCCATCATCACTTTTATGGGCACTGTGAGTACGAACTCCATATGAGCCTGATATTTATTTTCGAGTCATATTTTCCTTTAGAAAGAAAAAAAAAGTATCTCCATAGAATGCCTCTAAAACCTCTGAATTATGAGGTTTTGCATAAATTTTTTTTAAGCTGTCTGAAGAATGTATTTTTTACCTAATTGTTGTAATTATTGGCTGTAGAATTTCAATTTTCTAATTGTAACCTTAATTTTTTAAATACTATTTATTATCTTTCTGTGCACCTGAATACATTTCTGAATCTAATTTCTTAATAATATTATTCATCTCTCTATCTCTATGTGTGTATAGGGAGTGAGAGAGAGTTAAATAATATAATACTATTTTGCAAAGTGAAATAAATATTTTCTTATGATTTTGACAAATTTTTAAAAGATTGTTTTTCATTTGTAGCAGAAGAATATAAGAATTAAATTCAATATATCTGAAACAAATATCAGTTGTGATTTTTGGAAGAAAAAAAGCTTTTGCTTTTTGAGGTCAATTTTATTGAACAAATTTGTAGAGGTTTTTTTTATGTATGATGTATTTATTTGTATGTTTTTATTCAATGTTTATCGATGTTTTCTATTTTTACAAGAAATATCTTTTTCAACTCGGATGAATTTCAAATATTTATTGTTTGTGGAATTGTATTGTAAAGTGTTTACTTTGAGTTTTATAATATTACTTAAACTGAAATATATCAGTGGCGTCTGAAATATGATGTTTTGCATAATTTTTTTCAGAGTTTCCTGAAGAATGTATTTTTTATTTGATTTTAAAAAGGGCTGTAAAATTTCAATTTTGTAATTGTAACTTTAATTTTACTAATTATTATTAAGTATTTTTAATATTTATTATTATTTTTTATCTATCTATGCACCCTAGAGCAATTCATAATTAATTTTTAGTCATATTATTCATATCTCCCACCCTCTCTCACTCTGTGTAATATATTATATAGTTTACTAATGAAATATTGTTTCTCCATTTCAACAGATAAATGTAAGAATGAAATATAATATATCTTTAAATAAATATCAGTTGTTCTTTTTGAAGGTAAATTTTTTTTATGAAGCACATTTTACTATACGAGTTTATAGGTGTTTTTTGTATACGATTTTGTTTTTAAGTGAATGTTGTTAATCGGAGTTAATCAATTTTACCTAGTTTTGCAAAAAATATATATTATGTGATTATCTTTTCTCTACATGTAAATGTAATACTGTACATTCATTACTTATTATGTATATTTATATTTACTTAGTTTCGCAATATAGTCAGGTACTTGACTATATTATGATTGTTTTAAAATTGGTTGGTCGGTTTAGTCGGTCACTTGAATATATGATTTTCTTCGCCATCGTTATTCACGGCCACTGTAAGCTCCATGTGGTTTATGATATTTGTTTCCTAATCATATTTTCCTTTAGAAAGAGATAAAATTTTTGTCCCTATAGCATGCCCCTAAGAAGGGTGCTTTAGGAATCTATAGCCCTGAGTGCTACGGCTCTGGATTATGTTATTTTACATAATTTTTTCAGGGCTGTCTGAAGAATGTATTTTTTAATTTGATTTTAAAAATGTCTGTGGAATATCAATTTTTTAATTTTTACCATATTTTTTTAAAATTATGATCTATCTATGCCCCTGAGCTCAATTCGGAACCTAATTTATTAATAATGTTCATCTCTCTCTCTCATATATTATATTATATATATATATATATATATAATATATATATATAAAATGTAATACAATATAATACATCTGAGAGCCATTACATTATGGCCATCCTCCATCTATAACAATAAGCTCTCCCAGGAACAAAACCCACTGCACATGCATGGCTGATATTGGAATATAGAGCGACTGTGTATTGTCTTTCCAATTATAGTGTGATCAGCAAAAGATTGGAATAAGCATCTGGTCCAATAAAGGTAAAATCGTTATGGTTCGGTGACTGGGGATATCACTATCAGAAATACCGCCTTTATTGGGCTGTTGTGAGCAAATATTGAAAGTTATGTATGGATAGTAAAATGATAATTTGCCGGCCAACAAGCAAATGGGGATGCTTACCAACAGGATAATGAATTATGTCATAATGGACAAGTCGTCAGGGAGCGGTTCGAGAAACATTCCAGTGCAAGTCCAAGTCAAGTCATGACTTGATTTCAAAATTCACCTGATATTCATCCCGTAGAGCATCCGTGGTACCACCTGTTAATTCAAATTCGTGCTGTTTAGCTACCCCCTTGCAATGTGAGAAAATTGCAAGACCAGTTGGTAAGCGTTTGGTACTAGATACCTCAGACTACCTATCAGCATCTTGTGGAATCAATGGCCTCGTTGGGTGCTGACGTTTTTCGGACTAAAGGTGGTTCTACCTGCCATTAACAGGGTGGTCATTATTTAATGGATCTTCGGTGTATAGTTTAGTAATGCAATATTGTTTTTGTAAAATAAAATGAATATTTAGTTGTGCTTATGATAAATTTTTAAAACTTTGTTTTAACATGGAATCATATTAATGCTAGAGCAAAATTTAATATTTCTGGAAACAAATATCTGTTGTGCTAATTGAATGGAGGGAAAATGTTGTTTCGTGATGCAAATATTACTTTAAAAAGTGTATCTGTTCTTGCATATGCTGTTAATTAGGGTTTATCAATGTCTTCTAGATTTACAAGAAGCATATATTATGTGATTCTTTTATATTTTCTTGTTATTGTTATAGGGAAAATTCATTACTTAATACATATATTTATAATTTTTGTATTCAGTTTCAAAATATAGTCAAGTTTTTGAAATGTGAAATAAATTCTTTGTCATGTATTATTGTTTTAATTTACTTCTTTGAAATTGGTAGTTTTTTTAATTTAAGAAAAAATTAGATAAAATTAAAAATATCAGTGCCTTATATTTCCATCAATATTTTCTACTATATCTTAGGTTCTGACAGCTGGCTGTTGCTTATTAATTGAAAAACACACACACACAAAAGAAATTATTTAGATGGAAATTATCAAAATGTTAATTCAAAGATGATTTGTTTGTGTGTGTATGGCTGAACTTGCTACTTTTAGCATTCTACATCCTTGTCCATAAGTTACGCATAATACCAGCTAATGCAAATGAAAGTTCAAAAATTAAACAAACGTGACTTATCTTTTGCTTGTAAATGCAATAATAAATTTTAAAAAAAATGGATGTGTGTATTGCACCATTCATATAAGGTTTTTGCTCCTGCGAGCAATTATAAGAAATATCTCTGTTACAAAAATTTAATTTTACTTGGTTGGCATGGTGGTTAATCTGTGTATGCCTCCCAAACGTTGAAATGCAATCCCTACCATAACCACTTTATAATTTGATACTCAACATACTTGAGTTTCTCTTGGGGAAAGATTACTCCACTCATGATGCAGTGGTATTTGAAATTCTAGTATTCAAGCAGGAAGTGGTTGACGGGCTGCAACTCAAACATGTGCCACACTTGCTCTATCGGATTCAGGGCAAATAAAAATTGTGGCCATTCCAAAAATCCCTAAAATAAACAATATCCTTAAATACTTCTTTGCTCATGATAAATCATTTTTTTTTTTTGGGGTTCAAGGAAGTGCAATAAAATACCACACAAAAATTCTTCAACGGGGACACATAGAAATCGAAAAATGCTGTAATTTTTTGTGTATAGCCATTTATACCTGCCAAAAACCAGAGTAATATTCCTCAGAGAATATTTCAGAAAAAAAAAATTAAATTCTTATTTTCTTTGAAGATAACCTCTCCTGGGACAAAGAAGATAAATATTTGGAATAATTCTAGAGAGAAGGGTTTTTTTTCGAGCATCATGTCAAATTTAATTACAATGAATTCTGGACAAAAGTGCATCTAATAATTCTATTACTGGGACGAAATCCACCACTTTTTCTAAAGTTTCGCTCTCCAAATAAATCTCATCCTCACCTACGCTTCTTCTTGCTGCTGAGACAGTATAAATTAAGCAAAATCAACGAATAGTACCATGGTTCATATGATTCAATATTCACTATAAGGACGTAAAAATACCAAGTATTGAAAATCATCTTAAAGAATTCTCTAGGAAATTTTTCAGCCAACTAAGCAACAGTAAAAATACAACCATCCAAGATTGAATTTAATTTACTGACAAATCCGTAAAATATTCATATCCATAAATTACGATTAAATAGAAATTTGAATTTGCTACATCATACTTCTGCCTTTCTCTACTTCACTGGTACTAGTCCAATATGTTTGTGTCTTTGATAATTTTATTACACACAATCTATGTAGAAGGGCCATCTCTCTAAAACTCAACCAAATATGCAATAAAGAATGAGTATCTTTGGATGCCAGCAATATTTTAAATTAATATCTTTTTAATAATCATTTTTATGACCACCATATAAATCCGCAGTTTTGCAGACAAATCGATAGTCAATTTTCATAGATAATTATTCTAAACGGAAGTAACGAATTTTTTTTCTGTACCTTCAGAGGGTGCCCCTACTCTTGATACAAGCATTGGAGATTTTCATAACATAGCTATAGGAATTGAAATTTAAACACCAAGGGTAATTCATTATCGACAAAATGTAAATACTATTTTAAATTAGTACTTATAGCGACTCGACTTATTAACTGCTGAAAATGGCATTGAAAAATGATTTTAATTGTTTTAGTTAAAATTGCGAAATATTGACGGGAATGTTAAAGAGTCAAGTTTAGTTCTGAAAAAAATTTGACAAAAAAAAATGCATGAGAACTCAAGCATCGAAGATTTTGATAAATTTCAATATTTGTTATGATCTATGGTTGCAGGTGCAAGAAATAGAGAAATCATAAAGAGTTTTCCATCAACTGGCAATTATTCCAAAACTAATGACATTTGAAGATTAGATCTGATCGTTATAATTCATAGATGGAAATTATTGAAATTAGTCCTGAAAAATGCCAATTTAAAAAATTTATATGCTAAGAACAACGTATTCGCGCACTTGAAATCCTAAATATCAGAATCAACAAAATTACAGGATTACTTCAACTTTTTGCTTATTCTTGTATCCTTGGGGATTCCTTAAAAGCTCTATAACGAAGCTCAAACTAAGTCAAAATATAGATTCAATAGTTTTTTTGAAATTTTAAAAATGGAAGAATCTGAAGAGAGAATTAATTTAGTCATGTCTGATTTCGCCTTAAAAATTCATGATTAAAAAGAAGTAAAAATGTACAATGTTATTAGTTTATTGATCATTTCTGTAACTGCGAATAAATTATTCATATATATTTTGCAAAGGGAAACCACGAATAAAAATATTGCTTTAAAGAACATAATAGTGAAGAATTTAAAAGTCAATGTTTAAGTATTTAAAGTCAGATATATAAAGAAGTTTCGCAAAATGTATTATACCTAAAATGACGCCTTACGGAATTCTTTGCTCTTTTTCAATGTCAAAACATCCATGGTTATCCAGTTATAAGCCATAATCATATTTTAAAGCAAAGATCAGGGGCGTACCTGGGTTTATAGCCTATTATTTAAAACAGCCTTGGTTGTAATTTTAAACAAGATTTTTGAAATACTAAAGAAGGCACTACAATTTTATCAACGAGTCTTATTTTCTTTGATACTTCTGAATTACAAGTGTTTATATAGTAATTCTGATGCTGACTAAATCATTTATGAATACTACAATCCTAACTGTCAAGTAGAGTAGTATTAAACCTGAAAGAAATAGTTTTAGTCAGGTCTCAGCATTCAATATATATACAAGGGTTGTACAAAAATAAGGGAACACCTTTTGAAATGCTTGCTTAAAAGTAATAGTTGATTCTAGATGAGCCTGTAGGTTGCGCTGTTGTATTTCCTCATTATAGTCATCTGTACAATGTCCTTAATACCTTGTAAGTGTCAGTTGTTGTCAGACTAGTGATCTGTGTAGTTGCTAGTGCATTTTGTCTGAGCTAAGTGAATTGGAACGTGGACAAATTGTTGGAGCTCGAATGGTAGGTGCTTTCGTAACCAAGATAGCTGAAGTGTTTGGTGTCTCAAGAAACACGGTATTGAGGATTTATACTGTATACAGAAACAGCGGAAAAACATCCTCTGCTAAGTCACAACGTGGAAGAAAATGTGTGTTGAGTGATCATGACAGACGGTCATTGAAGATGATTGCGACGAAAAATAAGAAGACGACAGCTGCAAAAATCACTTCTGAAGTTAATGTTGGTCTTACAAACACTGTCAGCGTTAAAACAATAAGAAGGGAACTCCATAAGCAGGGAATTGCAGGACGAGTTGCAATTCCAAAACCCCTCATCAGTAATGCAAACGCCTGTAACAGGAAAAGATGGTGCCGAATCCAAAAAACCTGAAAGATAGAGCAATGAAAGACGGTCATTCGGTCAGATGAATCTTGTTTCACGCTGTTCCCAACTTCTGGCCGAGTTTACGTCTGGCGAACGCCGTCACAAGCGTACGAGTCAGACTGCTTGCTGCCAAGAGTAAAACATGGCGGCGGTTCTGCCATGATTTGGGCAGCCATATTGTGATATTCCATGGCCCTCGTGATTACCTTGCAAGGTCGCAATACTGGTAAAAATTATGTGACCATTTTGGCCGATCAAGTCCATCCAATTGTGCAGTATTTTTTCCCCAATAGTAATGCTGCGTACCAAGACGATAGAGCCCCTATTCACACTGCTTGCATCGTCCAAGACTGGTTTGGTGAGCATGAGGAGAATTTGTTACATCTCCCCTGGCCACCACAGTCACCATATATCAATATTATTGAGCCTTTGTGGTCTACTTTAAAGAGAAAGGTGCTTGTTCTCTATCCCCCTCCATCATCTCTAACTGAACTTGCCACTGTTTTGCAGAAAGAATGGTATAAGAATCCCTTGAAAACCATATAGGGCCTGTATTTATCGATGGCTAACAGAATTCCAGCAGTTTTTTATGCTAATGGTTCTCCTTCACTATATTAGGCACGATATTATGTTTTTTTAGGTGTTCCCATATTTTTGTCTAACCCCTGTATATATATATATATATATATATATATATATATATATATATATATATATATATATATATATATGAAAAGAATATTTCATAGATTCCATTTAAAACTAATTAAAATGGGATTTATGTCTTGTAATCAAAGGGAGAGCTTCAAATTATCTAGAACGTATCCGACTACCGGTTTTCGACCACTAACTAATTAATTACTATTTCTTGTTATCAGACTTTGCTCTTTCCAAAACAGTTTATCTTTTGTTTCAAAGTAATTTAGAAAAAAAAGTTATAAAGATTATGAAATACTTTACCGAAACAAAATGAAACGGGAAGTTTCATTCTGAAACTAAAAATAGCTATCATTTTGCCAAATTTTGATATTTTCTTTTGGTTTTACTTTATAAAATAGTTCTAAGCGATAAATAATATAAAATTTGATTTACTTTATAAATAATAAAAAACTTCATGTTGCTGATGACAAGCTATACATTTTTAACACATATTTCCCTTATTTCTTTGAGAAAAATTGGAAACATTTCTGTTCACTTACTGTTTTTGTTTACATATTCGTGCTTGCTTTTCTAATTTTATTTTGCTTTTTTAAAAGACAAAAATTTTCATTTTCTTGAAATTTTTTACAATTTTTAACGTTTTCATTATAAGTCACCAAAAAATTATAACTCAAAGAAGCGAAAATTCTCCAAAAATCAATAGAATTCTGGAAATCATAAAAAGAGAACTGAAAGTGAATTTCTAACTAATTCTTCTGATAATACTACTGCAAGTTCTTCAAAACTCAGTGATAACAACTATTTTAACATTCCATTATAGATCAGCAGGACTTCTACCACATATAATAAACAAATTTAAACTTGTTGATAAGATTATGTGGGCAGGAATTATAGTGTAGAAGTTTACATGGAAAAACGTAAATTGTCAATTACAGTTTCAATGACATGTTATGAAACTTTGTTTCGAAAGAGCATTTTTTCGAGTTGCCCACATTGCAGTCAGGTTCATTTATAACTGTGCTTCAATTTAATGATGCTATAAACGGTCTAATAGAAATTTTAAACATTTTAAAATTGAGTGCAAAGAATTATATGCGAATTAATAGTTCTAAAAGACATTCACTAGCAAAACTAAAAACTTTCTGCCCTCTGAAAGCTAAAATGCTGACTTATAATTGAGGAAAAGAAAGATCTGAAATATCATACAAGGGAATTTTAAACAAATTTAATAACAGGACTTATATTTTCCAATTAAAATTTGATTTTAACTTCAATTTTCACAAAATTTTAATTTTCATAAAAATCCTCCACCGTTAACATGAATCTCAAAAACTATTAGAGGTATTTATATAAAAATTGCAGCGTGTATTTCAAATAATATATGCAATGAAATGAACCAAAAGTTTTATTGTTGGTGAAATACTTTTTAATTTATAGGTGTTTTTAGAAAAATTAAGTAATGAATTTATGGAAAAAATGCATATATACGTATATTTTTACCAATAACTTCTTTGCATATGATTATTTTTCTTATATTTTGGTTCATTTCATTCATCAATATATTCTATAACGTTTGTACAAAGAAGAATAGGATTGCTGCATTACAATTTTGTGTAGAGTGTTAGCCGTTTTGGTTCAATTTCCTTAAATTTTACTAAAAGTTTTCCTATTTCTCAAAATATATTACATTTTCAAATATTTTTTTTTTGTATTTATGGAGCTTATAATTGACAATACATCTGAAAACTATAAAGAGTTTTTAAAAAATCCAATATTTCAAAAAATTTCCTTCGAACGTAGTCGGATACCTTAATCAGGCATTGTTTATAGTTTCCTAGACTAATATCCTTTTTAATCTGAGTAAATAATTTCCTGAAACGAAAATTAAATCCTTTTCAATATTTATATTTTGATTTATGAAACCTTAAACATTTTTCTGTAATTTCTGTCAAATTATAATTTATACAGACTACAATAACAAAATGTAAAAATTCTCACCTTCTCATTTTGTAAAAATGAATAGATGATGGATAATATCACTGACATAATCGTTTCACTTCAAGAGGATAAAAGTATCAAACTAATATTTATATAGAGATAGTTGATGAAAACAAGGCTAAAAAACTTCAAATACAGGAAAAAAGGACATTTTATTTCAATTTTTAACAAAATTTGATGTGTTGATACCCTCCTCCAGCAAAAGAATATTTCACAAAATTGTTAAATAAAAGCAGAAGATTGCTGTTGATAATTGGAAGTAAAAGCAAGAAATATTTAAATAGTTATTTTAACGACTGATGTTTCAAATTATAAGGTACTAATTGCGATTGAAACCCTTAAATAAATTTTAATTTAACATTCCTTTGAAATAAATATTTATTTCATCTTCGCAAAAGAGTTTTGTATTCTTCTTTTCTAAGATAAAACTCAATTGAAAACAACATATTTTAATTCTGCTGAATAATTTGATTTTTTATAAAAGGATTCAGTAACATTCTTGTTAGATAGAGGGAAAGGAATTCATACACAGGCCAGTCAAGAACAAAATGGTTAACGATGAAATAAAAGTATATTTAATGAAAATAAAGTTACAAAAAATGACACTTACATAAATAGCGTAATTCTCAACGACAAGTAATAAATATTGATACTTTTTAAGATTCATGTTTTATCACAAGAAAATATTTCTTAGGTAGGTGGTTTCTAATAAGGTAAGCAGCCCCAATATATAAGTATCTTATTATGTTTCTTTAAATACAAATTTGCTTGGGAAAAATGGCGACATCCGAAGAATCCTAGATGAGCAGTTAATTCAGATGGATTAGCTGCAGTAAGGACAAGATGCTTTTTCTGTTAGATAGAAAAAAAATCTTATGCAGTTACTAACAAAGATATATATTCTAGTGTATATATTTAGAATTAATAAGTAACCAAGTATAACCTTATTAATCAATTCAGATTTTTCTTGAGCGTTTTTATCCCACAACAAGAAAACTGCATGTGATAAATTACTATTTATCCATGGAATTACAGCATCTGGAAACTTTTCCCAAATTCTACCTTCATGAGATCTCGGCCAATGCAATCGAACAGTGAGGCAAATATTGAATAATAATACCCCTAAGAAAGAGGAAAGGATTATGTAAACATATAAACTTAAGGATAATTATAAATTTTTACAAGCAGTCTATGGTACCAACCTTGAGAAACCCATCCTTGAAGACAGGCATGAGATAGGGCTTTGAATCTTTGTATATCCTTAGAAAGCTCTTTATAAATGTTTTTCAAACTACAATATATTAATATAGTTAGAATTTTAAAAAAAGGGCAGAAAAAAAACTGTATCAATGCTGAAATAATCTGCATTACAAGTAGTTCTATAAACGAAATGTAGTAATATCTAAATTTGAATAATTTTATTTAAGAACATATTGGATATAATATTAAACCTACTAGAATTTATAAAAACCAGTTGAATTCGGAAAAATTTAATAGGTTAATCATTTTGAAAAACAAATCAAGATATAAAGAAATCATCATGTATTTACATTATCTTAAAAAATAATAAAAATTCGTTGAAGGAAAAAAAATTAAGAATGAATGCTTCTTAGTTTCAAAGGAAGAAAAGATGAGAAAAAAGAACATACACGATTGCTACTCATAATAAATACAAAAACATTTTTACCTTATTGGCATTCCAATCCACTTCGTGCACTAAATGCTAAACCTGAGAGGTAAATAATATTATATATATATATATATATATATATACACACTGAATTGACAAAAGTCATGGGATAGCAATATGCAAATATACAGATGGCAGTAGTATCGCAGCGAAAAAGTATAAATGCGCAGTTCGTTTTCCAGAGCTTTCATTTGTGTTCAAGTTATTCGTGTGAACAGGTTTTTCGTGATTTATGGCGGAACGACGAGAATTAACAGACTTTGAACGTGGTATGTTAGTTGGAGCTAGACGCATGGGTCCTTCCATTGCGGATATCGTTAGTGAATTCGACATTCCGAGATCCACAGTATCAAGAGTGTGCCGAGAATATGAAATTTCAGGCATCCCATCCCATCATGGACAGCGCTATGGGAGACCACCTGCACTTAACGACCGAGACCGCCGACGTCTGTGTAGAATGGTCAATGTTAATGGACAGGCAACACTTCGTCAAATAACTGCAGGAATCAATGTGGGACGTACGAGGAACGTGTCCGATAGGACTGTGCGGCGAAATTTGTCTTCCTTGGGCTATGACAGCAGAAGACCGACTCGAGTGCCTTTACTGACAGCACGACATCACCTGCAGCGACTCTCCTGGGCTCGTGAGCATATCGACTGGTCCCAAGACCAGTGGAAAACCGTGGCGTGGTCAGATGAGTCACGATTTCAGTTGTTACGAGCTGATGGTAGAGTTCGAGTGTGGCGCAGACCCCACGAAGCCATGGACCCAAACTGTCAGCGAGGCACTGTTCAAGCTAGTGGTGGCTGCATAATCGTGTGGGCTGTTTTTACATGGCATGACTCGGTCCTCTGGTGCAACTGAACCGATCTTTGACTGGAAATGGTTATGTTCAGCTGCTTGCAGATCACTTGCAGCCATTCATGGACTTCACGTGCCCACACAACGATGGGATTTTTATGGATGACAATGCGCCATTTCACCGGGCCAGAACTGTTCGCGATTGGTTTGAAGTACATTCCGGACAATTCCAGCGCATGATCTGGCCATCTAGATCGCTCGATATGAATCTCATCGAGCCTTTATGGGACATCATCGAAAGGTCCATTCGTGCCCAAACTCCTGCACCATCCACACTTTCACAATTATGGGCGTCTATACAGACAACATGGCTCAATATTCCTGCAGAGGGCTTCCAACGACTTGTGGACTCCACGACACGTCGAGTTGTTGCACTTCGCCGGGCAAAAGGAGGACCGACACGATATTAATAGTCATCCCATGACTTTTGGGACTTCACTGTATATATATACAATTTAATAGTTATGCAAAATGTTTTCCAGATTTTGAGAAATAAATAAATAAACAAATACAAATATTTAAATCTAATTTTTAAAAATGCAATAAAAACAACATTTCGTCAATTTGATTTTAAACTGATTTTTTTGGTAGTATTTAAAATGAGAATGATTTTGATTCATTTTTTTCTCTTATGCATCGCACAGTACATTCCTAATGCTATGTAAAAATTAATAAACACAAAATGAAAAACAGGCGAAAGAAAATATTGGTAATAAATAATAGGTGATATTGTAATAAAAGAGATTATTCATTAACAGCAAAGTTTCATTAATTTGTAGCTTGCAAATGAAAGTTAAAAAATCGCCTGCATATGGGCCGAATGTTTAATCCAGTTGCACCTAACAGAGAAAAGCAGAAATTTATCTCGTAATAGTAATTTTTTCCTTTTTGTAGCATAAAAAATAAAACATTAAAACTTGAAGGAGGGGGAGGGGAAACCGTCGCTTAATGCACATGTACCATAGATTTCATCAAAATAGGGTTAAAATAAAAAATGCTATACGTCAGAAATGCTAGTCAAAATAGCATTAGTAAAATTGAACTAGCAAATCAAATTGTAAATACATAAAATTTTGAATTAAAGCACTGTAGACCAAAATATAAATACACTAAATGTGAGTCTGGTTTTGTTTAAACAAACAGCATATTAAATCGTTTAAGATAAATGTTAGAGTTTAAAAAAAATTCTTGCAAAAAATGAAAATAAGTATGTACTTGTATAATGTATCAAGTAACAAATTTAAACTAATTAAATTCTTTCAGTATTGTTTTAGCATCAGTGGCATTGTGCTTGATGGGGGGGGAGTCTTTTAGTTATCGCGTTCACATATTCTCAGACATACTCTTCGTGAGAATGGATTTTGTTGAACATTGAATAGAAACACAAATTTGGCAAAAAACTTTGGCAAAAAAAAAAAATGAAAAAAATTGGCGAAACAAATTTTACCCATCAAGCTCAAAGCACTTTTGAGTTCACATTTTCGGAGACTAACAAATGTAATAAAAAACTTTTTTTTGACCCAGGGAAGAATGAAATGCGGAGATTAATCAAAATTCTGAATTAGCATTTTTAACGATTGCAATATTTCTTTGTATATTTCATATACGAGGGAGCATGATCTAAAAACTAGCCATTTTTTCCCATTATTTTTGAACAAAATAGATTCATTAAAACAAACTAACATTTACTCATATCAGTAATGCCAATTAGGTCTTACAACAGAACGCCAAGAGCTGAAACATTTTTAGGGATGAATTGCAATATACCAATAGGATGACCATTCATTAAAATTTTACAGCGCAATAGACAACCAATTTCCATCAAACGATCCTCAAATGTTCAGCACAGCTTATACATAAATAATTTATTGCTCTTTCTGAATATCTAGACAGCGCACACGGAAGAGCCTTAGCTTTGTAGCCGCGGGAATAGGGATTTGTAGTGAAATTTCAAAAGAAAAACTTTATAAATAGTTTTAATTAATATGCCTTTCATTTTTTTTATCCATATATAAATTCTCCTAATTCTTGAATTACAATTTATTTTTAAATAAAAAATAATTATAAATTTAAATGTATTTAAATAGAATAAAATTATACTCATTTATCATATTTGATTTTTTAAACGTTAAAATATTTAATTTATTGATATAACTTCAGAATTATAAATAATTTAAATAAATATCACAATCCTAAAATAAACTTTAATTTTTTTTTGCTTATTCTAACTTAAAGAAACCGCATTTATACTGGAAATTAAATAGAGCAGCTGATAATTTAATGAACTATGTCAGCAAACGTTTTCCGTATTAAAATCAGACCTATTTAAAGTTGCTCTAAACAATCATTACAAATTGTGTAAGATATTAAAATGTGGTTAGTTTCCAACGATTATACCATTCTAATTCTTATATGTCATTGAAAATTAATGAACGTAGAATAAATTTCCAGAAATATTGAGTAATTTTTTTATAATGTCAACAATAATAACTAATATTTATCACTAATTACGCAATATTAGTAATTATTTTTCTACTTAAAAATTATGATGCATGTATTAGGTGAAAGAATATTAATTTTTGTTCAAAAATAGCTATGTATTAATTGAAACTATAAGTTGTTAATTTGAAATACTTTTGAAAGGAAATAGCAAGGAAAATAGTCCAGAATTGAACACTAATTTCCTGGATGAAAAGCCAATGATCTACAATGTGCGTTATCGTGACGATCAGCAACGGTTTCATATTAATAGCATTTTACTATGCTCTAAGTTTGAGGGTCGGAACTGACTGGCTAATGTGCTTTAAACTTTTAATAAATGAAAATCTTAAATGTTATTAGAACTATATAACGAATTCAACTTTCCAAACCGTGTTCTGTACTTTTAGTTACGTGGAATAAAACGTATAACTATTTTCTTTAGTTATGCAGCTATCATTACAAATTTCACAACTTGACGTACTGGAAAAACTTTTGAAAAAAATATTAAATATGAAGTAAATTAATTAGTGACTAATACGCATGTTTTTCCTCTCCTAATTCTGAGTGCTAATGTAATCAACTGCAATGATTCTAAAAATCAAACTGAGTACAAATGTTAAACAAAGCCTTAATTGTTATTCGATTTAAATACGATGCATTAATATATTATATCATAGGATTACCATGGTAATATTATAATAAAAAAACCGAAGTGAAAGAGTCAATTAAAAAAAATACAATGATTTAAATAACCTACGGCCAGGCGTGAGAGCAGAATAGCTTCCGTTCTTAATTTGACAAAAAAAAAAAAAAACCTAGCTACTACCATTGCAAAAAACTCCCTAGTTTAGATTAGATTTACTTGATTTTTTCCTATCTCTGAGAATTCCCAAATCATTCCTGGTTGGCCGGCAACTCTGCTATACTTTTTTTATTGTTTCATCAAATAATTAATAGCGTCATTGTCTGTTATTGTTAAAAGAATTTTTAATTGAAAGACTCTGTTTAGTATTAGTAATTAACAATAAGATGATTATTAATAATAATAATATAAGTTACAATACCTAAAACATCAGAGGATAGATGAACCTCACATTTATGTTTTAAACAGCGCAATGATGTAAGATCACTGGTCTACATTAGGTAGGTACATCTACACAACGAACAGAACAAGTGCGAGATGAGACAGTAAAATAACATTTCTTTGATGTCAGACCTGACGGAATCACGGACATAAAACTAAATCTAGACGATCCACGGTAAACGAGCTGCTCGCCAAAGGCGACTAATATCAAATAAACGGATTTTTCTTATCAGATTTGTAGGCTATCGGAGGTGGCTCACTTTCTAGTATGAACACTTTAACCTGCAAATGACATAAACACAAATTAATTAAAAATCTACCTATTAAAACAGAAAATAATCGGATAAAGATAATTTTCAAACTATTTTAGTCTAGTTTAGTTATATTAACGTCCCGTTGTAAATCAATTCTAGGGCTATTTTGGGACGGACTTCGTACTTTTGAACGGCAGTCAGATGACGAGGACGACACCTCAGCTGTCCCCCCTCCCCACACCACGCTATATCAGAGAGAGGAAGTTTATCCCTGACGAATTGAATGTGCAACTGCCCCCCTTACCCGACAGTTCTTCGGTGGAATCGAGTCGCGAACCTGAAACCCAACGGCACACGAGCCGAGACCTCACCACTGCCACACTCCATGGATCAGATGATGAGTTTTAAAAATATCCCGTTTGTCCCTGACGGATTGAAAGTGCAACAGACCCCCTTACACGACGGTTCTTCGGTGGAATCG
>JAOUZG010003149.1:1138424-1174806 GCA_026289955.1 Argiope argentata
ATATATAACAGATGAAGGGGGAATCCACAATTTTGATAAGGAAAATTTTCAGATATCTTGTTTTTAAATTTACAGCTTATAATTAAAATTATAGGTATATAAATTATATCACAAATTTTAGGTATTGAAGTGACTGACCAAAAAGCTTCTAAAATGCCTACTCTATTTTAACTGCATTACAGAGCACAAAAGGCTTATGTATGGGATACTAAAAATAAAAATTTGTGTATTTTTAGCTTACATAGCCTTGTCCAAGGGCCCTAATTTTTAGGTTGGCTGGAGGGATGGCAGCACCTTTATTAGGGAGTATGTAATAAAATCTTGGATACATTTTCTTTTAGTTTTATATGTGTCACTGAACTTATTAAGCTTTTTTTTTTCTTCAAAATAATGGTCTACTTTTGCCTTTTTATGCATATGATTTATATGTAATGAAACTGCAAACTGCTTTTTAAAATTTTTTGAAAGAAACGTTCTCGGTTAAAATTAGTTCAATAACTGCCAATGCAATTTTAGTGGGTTAAATTTTTACGTCTTGCATTCCTCTAAAGAAATATTCAATAAAGTTGCATACTTTTCAGTTATGACTGCTATAGTTTTTAAAAACATTGGAATTCATAGTGAACTAATTTCCAACAAATTATACCTCAGTGAAAAATGCTGATTTGGTTGTGAACAAGTAAATGTGAAATAATAATAAATAAATAAAAGGAAATAGGTTCTGTTTTGTTCTTTCAGTAAAAAGGATAAAAGGAAGAAGATGCTGTTCTTTGGAGTTTAGATTTCTTAGTCATATCATCTTTAGTTGATTTTGAAAATTTTAATGTTTGGAAAATGAGGTTGGATTTCTTTATCCTTTATTTGAAGATCATTAATTTTTTTTAAAAAAAAAAAGCTATAGAGGGTTTTGAAAATTTTCATTTTCTCATGAATAATCATTTGTTGAAGGTGAATTCAGATTAAAAAAAAACTATTAAAGTATGAATTTTGAAAGAAAAATACCATGTTTCACTTGAAGTCTTATGACCACATGAAGTTGTCTAGTTGAATTCACTCAGTAAATGTTGCTGAAAAATTGAGAATGTCAGTAACATAAAACCATTCTAAATTTGGCTTTTTTGGGGGGTGGGGGCAGTAACAATTTTCTGTGCCATGAAGAAACCTGGACTCTGATTTCTTGGGCTTTCTACAGAAAAAGATTCTTTTGGAGAAGTAAATAGAATTTTAAAGCTATTGCTTATATTTGACAAGCCATAAACTTTTTATTGCCGATAAAATCTAATATGTTGGGAAAGGCAATTAGTGAGAAATATGAATTAATTGAGAGTTTTTAAAATCTAATAACAAATAACTTATTTACATATTTTGTAAAATTAGCATGAGATTTTTTTTTCTGGATATATGCTTACTAATGTTCTTACTAGTTTTTATTTCCTCCAATAGATTGAAATGCTATTATAATATTGGTACAAACTATCCCTCCTCCTTCATAACGCTATTAATTGTTGTAATGAATTATTGTACTATTATTGAAATGAAATTAAATAAATTAAAGTCCTTCAAAAAAAAATTTCAAATAAAACTTTTATGGGGGGAAAATTTTGAAAATAATAATAGTTTCAATGTTTATGAAAAATATTCAGTAATTACTTGTGGTATTTAATGTTTATGTTTGTTTAAAAATGGACACTAATTATACCCCAATTATTTCAATGAACTTATAGTTCTGTAATTAAAAATACTAGATTAAGATTAGTTTTTATTTTTTTTCTTTAAAGATGTTTAAAAAGTACTGATAAAGTGCTTATTTTTTAAGAGGAAATTTAGCTGCACACCCTGTTAAAGGAAATAAATCTTTTATTAAATGACATTAAAATTTTAAGAAGGAATGGTTAATTGTATATTAATCTCTTATGAATGAATATCATTTTTAGTTTGACTTATTTGACTGGCTGAACTCATTTTTCAATCCATTCTGGCCAGGAATCTTCTTTGTTCTATTTTTTTTACTTCAATTTTTGATTTTAAAAATATCTTTCTGTAGACATTTTCTTGAAAATTCAGTAATGCATATGTTTATATTAAATATTGGAAAAAATGTATTACTTTAGTAATATGTACATAATATAAATTGACAATTATATGAAAATTTAAATTTCAATAGCAGCCAGCTTTTGAATTTCATTAAATTATTTTTTTCTTCTTTTGAACTATATTCCATGATATTTCTTTTATATATTAATTGACTTGACTGGAATGGCAAGTTTAAAGATTTTTAGTGTCAAAAGCCATCACTCCCATTTTATTTTACTCTTTGTATGCTATTTTTTATAAATTAAAAAGTGAATGAGAAATTTATATGTTAAAAGAACACATTAAAGGTTAATTTTAATCCTCCTGTTGCTGGCATTTTAAAAACAAAAACAAAACAATGATTTAAAAAAATTAATATTTAAAATTTAAATATACTGTATAATTTTTTTTCTGTAAATATAAAAAAAAAAACTTACTACTTGAATAAAATTCCTTTTCATCTAAAACTTATGGAACTATGATAGGATATTTGTCTCATTAGGTCACATTTGAATATTTTGAAATCCTTTGCAATAGTTAAGAAACAATTTAAAACAAGTGCTCTTCTGCTAAGCAATAATAGGAAAGTGTGCTTCAAAATAATTGTTTTTATTTTTGTATGATTTTAAGAATTTCAGAAGAATTTGTATGATTGTATTAAGAATTAATTCAGAATTGTGTGCTCCAAAATTTTATTTGCAACTTACTATAAATAAAACTGCATGCGAAATTACTAATACAATTTCTTTCTTGATTTTTATATTTCTACCAATTTTTCTTTTCTTTTTTTTTTTTTTTAAATTCTATTGCTAATTTTAATATGTTAAATCTCATTGTTAATAAAATATTTACAAAATTGTGTTCAACTTTTTCAGTACGTAGAATAGTTAAGAACTGAGAATTTGTATTAACCATTCTTTTTTCCATTGTCAAGTATATTATAGCCCTTACAGAGATGTTAAAATCCAATATTTTTAAATCAAGTGGTGAAGAAATTTCATTACTTTGCTGTATGTTAATTTCTAAAATTTTAACTGCTTAATTATTATGACTATATATTTATATGAAATATTGATTGATTGATTGATTGATTAGTATGTTATTTAACTCTATCATTAATTTAAGCTTTTATTTGGAAATCTTGTTTAAAAATCTACATTAAGTATAAAGACGTGCATTGGATAATTATATTATATGAATTCTGTTTTAAATATTGCACTGTTTTTCTAAATTGGTTGGATATTCTGATATTTTAATTTCGTTTATTCCTGATTAAGATTAACGTAATACTAGACATGACATACATAGTTAATTTCTTGTTAGCATGTATTAAAATGGAATTTATTTCATAATTGATTTTTGATATTAAATTTTATTGTCTTGCTAAATGGAAAACTCTTTAATTTCCTTTTGCTTAAAATTTTCAGAATGTGCTATCATGTTATTATGTTAATTCTGTTAGAAACTTAATTCTGTCAATCATATAATTATAGCTGACACTACATTGATACTAGATACAGTTATATAGTCCATAAATGTAGTCATCAGTACTTTGTATAATTTGCTTTCACTTATGTGGAAGCCATAGAATATTTATTGCATTATCAGCTCTGTTCAGGGTTTGAATTGAATGATCTGCCATTTTAAAAATCTCAGGAACGTTTCAGTAGTGAGTATCATGATGGGTTTCTTTCCTAGGAGAATTGAGAATCATCTATGGGCTGCTCATCTTTAGCTTGATGGTGACCCTCAGTTACCAGTTTTCTGGATGATTAAGCAACTCCCTATTCCAGCAAAACAAACAAACAAATCAATCATAAGTTGTTTCATTGGTAATTATTACAGAACAGTCCATAACTTAAAGTGATGTGGACCACTCTGTTTGAATCATTTGTAGAACAATGACTTCACTTCAGGTATACGACTTCATGTTTTCAGAAAAAAATTGTTTGCAATCCTGACTTCAATCAGGAATTCAACTGTTTGCAATCCAGTTTCTCAGTGGACTTTTTAGTGTCTAACTTATTCATAAATCAAGTTAATGTATATACTGTATTAACTGTAATTATGTATATGAGGTCTCTCCAAAAAATGGAACAACTAGTTATTTCTTTAATTATTACAGTTACTTCTTATTACTAAGTTTCATCAAATAAGATCCTCAAATGTATGAAATTACTTTGATTTCTGCACAGGCGATTATAAGAAGATGAACAATATTTTTTAAAAAAATGTTATAGCCCTCACAGTGAAAGAAAAAAAAATCAGGAATCAATTCAATCAAATATTGTAAATTTTGCTGAAATTTTCCCAACATAAATTTGATTTTAAAAAATTTAATTTACCTTTTTATTTTCACAAAAAATTGAAATGTGGCTAGCAGTTGGTCTTTAATCTACAATTCATTCTAGATAGAGCTTGTTGGGGTACCTACTCAATCTAAACACTTGGCAACTATAAAAACCCATTCTACTCCTGCAGAATGGCTTACAATAACTGCTAAACTTTTTAAAATACAAAAACTTCAGAAACAAGCCCTATCAGGAGTAATGAAACCCTAATCAGAGCAAGGCAGCCGGCTTCTTTTGTACCTTGGCAAAACTTAAATTACATATCCCAAAATTATTCTGTACCTCGAGCCCCATATTATTTTAGACAAAACTATCAGAATTGTGCAAGGCTGCATCCAGATAATTTCAATAATCAAAATCATAACTGTGTTGATATTTTATTATATGCTGAAGTGCCATGAAAACTGGTATACCAATCTAATATCATGCATAGCCCCATCGAGCACGCAGAAGTGCCGCAGCACGGCGTGGCATGGATTCAACTAATTTATGGAGATATTCTGTGGGCAATTCACACCATGATTCTTGCAAAGCAGTTTACAAAGCCATGGGAGTGCAAGGTGGTAGAGATCTTCTAAGGACAGCGCATTATAAAACATCTCAGATATGGTCGATAACGTTCGTGCCAGGAGAATTAAGTAACCAAGAGAGGGGGAAAAATTCAGAACAATGCTCCACAAGCCATTTAGTAGCTACTGTAGACCTGTGGGCTGATGCATTATCCTATTGGAATTATCCATGCCCGCCAGAATACATGTCGAGTGTCCTAAAGGATAATAAAGTACCGTTGACCTGTCATAGTCGAGTCTACACACATCAATGGTCCCATTTCATGCTAACTGCACATGCCACAGAGCCTCCACCAGCTTGGAACAATTTCTTATAGACGTGAGAGATCCGGGGTTTCATTGGGTTTTCTCCACACCCGTACACAGCCATTCACCCGATACACTAGGAAATGTGACTCCTCAAACCAGACAATGTTTTTTCAATAATCAAGAACCCAATGGCAGCGTTGACGAACCCAGGAAAGGTGCAGAGCTTTGTGTCGCTGAGTCACCTATGGTACACGATATGGTTTGAGGCTGCGAAAGCCCATATAAATTACGTTACGTTGCATAGTGCGCACACTAGCACTTGTTGATGGTTATGCTTTCAATTCCGCAGGAGTTTGAGGAAAGGTTGAAAGTCTATCTCGTAAAACGATTCTTTTTAGGCGTCGGTGATCAAGTTCTATCAAAGCCTTCTTCAAGCCACGCCGCTGTCGGTGATTTGAAGATTTACCGGAAGCCTGGTATTCACGATACATCCTAGAAATGGTGGGGCGCGAAATTCGAAATTTCATCCCAGCTTTGGAGATGCCGTGTTCCCTCTCTCGTGCGCCTTCGATTAGTCACCATTAAAATCGCATAAATCTTGATAACCTGCCATTATAACAGCAAGAATCGATGCCTCTCCAGACACCTATTGTTTTATATAGGATTGTCGGCCGCATCGCGTTACGTTGATTGGTTGCACATCTCTATTATTTGCATACAACCTGTTATACTAGGTGTTTTTTGGCTTTTCATTGTCTGACTTCAATTAACTGTTCCAATACTTGATGCTCAAACTGATAATTTGGATGAGCCTTATATTATTAAAGAACACTGCGTAGAAGTATATTCTAGAAATTATATTACACATATTATTATTATTTGAAAGTGTTGTTAATATAGTTTACTTAATATTTTCACAAATATTTATATTTAATTTGCTTATTGATTTTTATATTAAAGGTAAAGAAAATTTAGGTGTCACTTTTAATATGGATTTAAATTTTTATCTGTGACTTGGATACCACTGTTAGGTATGTGTGTCTAAAGGCACTGACACACTTCCATATCTTTCGTTGGGTGGAAAATTGTAATGATATCTCTTAATCTAATTTAAATTCTAATTAATTGCCTAATTTAGCCTCTATTAACTTCATTCAAAAATGTTCAGCTGTTTTCAGACGCAGTTCCCACTTTTTGCTTAATTCTACGCTCTCAGTAAAATTGTTGGTGTCAATATTTTCTCATGCTCCGAGTGAAGGGATAAAATTCCTTAATGCTTACAACATTCTTTTAAAGATACCCAAGACTCTCATTCCTGAATCAACATGTGTCAAAAAAATTATTAAAATCTGATGGTAAAATCAATGAAAGAGGAAATTTAGGTCTCTTATACTTGTATCACGATGTGAATGGATGTCAGTTTTTATCATTGCTTACTGTATATAATGTCTCTTGTGGGGAAATAAATCGAAATAAAAAAAATTCTGAGATTTCTTCTGAATAGCCATGCAACTGCTTAAATATTAACAGATTCCTTTCAATTTTGGCAACGGTGTTTCTTTCGGAAAAGAAAAATAATGCTATAGTATTTGAATTCAATGATGTAGGGGTGTTTGTGCTCCGGGGATTTTGAACTTCGATACCTGGAAATTCCGGGGATCGTCGTTCAAAAGGAATTAGGAATAATAATGAATTATTTATTTTGATCTGGGTAATTTTGTTCAATAATTCATTGCATTTTTATAATTAGGTCGTTCAATACTTCATAATTGTAATTTTTCATTTCTCTCCCCCCCTTCTCGAAACTCCAAAATGTCGGTAGTAAGTCCGTAAAAGTTTCAGGGGATTTTTTGGGGTCCCACAAACA
This sequence comes from Argiope argentata, assembly GCA_026289955.1. NCBI lineage: Eukaryota > Metazoa > Arthropoda > Arachnida > Araneae > Araneidae > Argiope > Argiope argentata. The sequence goes on from JAOUZG010003149.1 coordinate 1,145,534, forward strand.
CCCCTGATGATGTAAATGATCTCTACTCAAAATTAATCTTTTTTATTGGATGAGCAAAAGACTAGACATTTTTATTTTTAGCTTCAAAGGTGTTATCCACCTTCGGCTACAGACTGTTTTCCCACCTTATTAATTTTATAATTTAACCATGCTATCTAACTTTGATCAGTTACATTTTACCATAATACATGCAAATAATATTTTAGAGTATTTTCATGTGATGAACATTGAGCTGAGTAGCTGTGTATGGAAAGTGTCAAAATTAATTCTCTAATTAAACTTATTGAATCAGTCTTGGGCGTTGTAGTTTTACTTTTCAATAAATTTTGAAATGGTGTGGGATTGGTGGTGGAGGAAGAAGCAACCATTCATAATTTATCTGGATATCACTTTTATTTAGAATTGAAATTAGTGAAATTGAACTAAGTATTATGCCTGGGTGGCCGCTTTTTCCCGCCTTTTGATTTTTAATTTGTGGATTGCTAATTTAATAACTTTTTTATCTTAAAACTCCCTGAATTCGCTGCTTACGAAATCATTTAGTGATATATTTTTATTCTGTATTTTTGTCAGTAGAGGCCCTTTTTATTCATTTATTTTCTTTCTTTTTATTTATTTATTTAAAGAAAAAAAATAAAGGGAGAAAATTCTATGAATCAGTTTGACTGTAAACAAGAAAAAATGACCGTTTGCTTAGCACTACGACTGGTGAATATAAATAGATTTTGAGACTCCTATAAATTTTAAAGCATGGGGCGACTCCTTCATTGTCTGTACAGAAAACACCCACTGAACAAGCCTTGTATTCATAACATATTTTATGAAGTATATTTTGTGTATGATATATGTTTTATGAATTATATTTCCATATCTAAGTATATCATACATATTGATTGTCATATATTATTTAATAAAACATAGATGTAAATAGCATCATAAATCCATGATAGTAAAGTTATTTAATGATGCTTTAAACTTATAATTTTTGTATGCTGAAAGCAGGAAATATTTTTCTGAAATAGATCCGGATGCCCCTAGTCGTTCTAATCCGAAGTATCGTGAATGGCATCATTGGCTTGTAGTTAACATTCCTGGAACAGAAGTATCTGATGGGACAGTTATGTCGGAGTATGTTGGAGCTGGTCCTCCTCAAGGCACAGGTGAGAATTTTTTTGGTAAATTGTTCTGATAATATTTTGATTTTTTTCCTCAAAATAGCAGTGACCTTTTGTTAATCTGCACATCTCACCTTTAAAAAAATGGGAATCTCTTATCTTAATATTATTGAAAAAGCTTTATCTAAAAATAAAATAGTTTATCTTCAGGAAATATCCCATTATTTTCAGCTATTTTTATTTCTTCTGTCACTTCATAGATTTAATTCGATGTGTGTACTTTTCATCACTGTTGTATCGTAAATCGATTTTTTATTAGATATTTGTTGGAAATAAATAGAATTTTTTATCTGAACATTTCGTACATTTGTTGAATCTACGGCTTGCTTCAAAATTTAATAAGTTTTCTTGATTCAAGCAATCAAGAGAACAATATTTAAAGTTGCAATTTTTATTTTTAAGGAGGATGGCAGCTTTTTTAGATATTCATATCTATGTTAATGGAAAACGAAGTTAGAAAATAACTTAGTTTTAAGATTAACTGACTGTATAGAAATAAGTTGTTGGCAAGATTTTTTTTCTTTTTTTGGATATGTGAGGTGTTGATTTTATGCTGTTAAAAATAATGGTTTAGAAATGCTCTTCGAATTTTTTTTAGAAATTGCTATGCAATGGTTTATAAGTGATTTAAACAAACGTTGCTTTAGTTTTATCTTTAATGCAATAGGCAGAAAGAAAATTAAAGAGAATTTTGAATTCTGTCTTAAATAATTTTTTAGAATAAATGGAAAATCTTTGAATATTTATTTAAATTGGATGCCTTTTAATTCTCTGTGTTTATACATTTTGCCTGATTGATACATTATACATTTCAGGTTTCTAAGATTTTAAAAAAAAATTTAGTTTGCTTGTATTTTATTCTCTGCTGTACTATTCATTCAATTTCAATATTAACATTTATTTTGAACTCAATAAAATTTACAAATTGTTTCATATGTTTCTATTATTGAACATTATTTTAATATTGACAAAAGACAAACAGCACATGTTATTTAGCATTGCACATATATCAAAATTAGTATCATCGATGCCAACTAATGCAAGTGAAATAAAATGTAAAATATTTATTGCAAGGACCACTTTTTCTTTCTTTTTATTCATCAATAGTTATCTACACAAGATATAGTTATTCAACATGCACAATATTTTGGCTGTGTTAAATTGCAAATATTATTCAGTTTATCTCACACTTACAAAATAGAATTATTATCATCAATGGCAATGAAGTTAAGTTTATATATTGTGGAAATTTTCCAGTGCAACAATAATTTTTATATTTAATGAAATAAATTATATTTTGGTTTTATGAAACTGTTTCAATTGCTTCTTCAACAAATATGCCTCCTAAATGTTTGTCACTTAGTAAATCTATCACTGCAGCATGTAGGAATAAGCGAATTTAAGCTTCTCAAATAAACAAGGAATGACAAGCCATCAATTTATGAATTGCAAATTCATGTGCTTCAGAATCTCAAGATCTGTTTCGCTAGCTTCATAAGCCAGATAACATCTACTATACTCAAGTATACTTTTGTATTTTGGCAATGTTAGTCGGTTACAGACCCTAGCATTGCAGCTTCATACCATGATCTTCTACTTGCCACATTGGTAACCTTGACTGTGCAACCTCTTGCAACTGTCGTGGTGCCATCTACTCGCAGCAAAAGCCGTCAGACTTACTTGACGCAGCACCTTACACATTCACTTGCCAAAACACTTACACGCTCGCCATGACCCTTGGCGCTTTAAAATCGTTCGTCTCTCCGCCGACTCACTGGTGGGAGAGTACTGTGATGCTTCATAAGCCAGATAACATCTACGATACTCAAGCATACTTTTGTATTGTGGTTATGGTTACTCGGTTACAGACCCTGTTGTCGAGGGTTCTAACCTCGACCTTCACTTTCCACAGATCAACATGCAGCGAGAAGCGAAATACAGTTAGTACGTTTATGCACTAACTGATCACAGGTATCAAAATTGGAAGACCAAAATTTGGTAAGAATCAAGGCAACTATTCTTAATGAAAGTTGGGTGGAGATGTGCTCATTACATGCATTCCCATTATTCCCAGCGACATGCCTTTTGATTTCAAAGAACTGCAGTTGTCCAATTTGACTTACATTCTTAATGACTATTAACAAAAACACAATTCAAGAGCTGATTGAATCTGTATAATTTATTTTTTTCACTCGGCCAATTGCATATTGGATGGTTACAAGTTAAACAGCCAAGAAATTTCTGCTCTAGAGGGGAAAATTATATGTATAAATATATATTGTATTGTCTACTCTAAAGCACTTGAATAACAAAGTAAAAAATAAGATAAATATTATTTACACTTCTCCCTTATATATCATTCAATTTCAATAAATGGATTCATTGGCAACATGAAAATAAATATCATTCTCTCTATCATTTCTAATTGCACAAGATAGCTATTTGAAATTTCAAAGAATATTTCTAAAATTATTTCTTCTGCAACAGTTATACATTGGGTACCAGCTAGTTCTAAATGATAATCTCCCTTTGTGTAGTTCTTGTAGAAATTTATATATTTTATATCTGGCCTAGACTTTCTGGACTCTTGTGGTATAATGACTCTTGTGGTATATTAGTACATCTAAATAACCTTCTAAAGAGATATATCACTAGGAGATAAAAGAATAATATCTTGTGACGGGTACCATTTATTCTTGATAAGTTACTGGTGATGAATAGAAGTAAAAAAACCATATTATAATGTAGATATCACTTACCCTCACTACTCCACTTCTTTGGTGATGTAGGTAACTTCTGTTACATAAATTTTCCATGTTGATTGCCTTGGTATAAATGTTTGAGAGCTGATATACATGTGTATGAAACTCCAAAGCAAAAGCTGGTTAGCTAAAGCCGTAATCATATTTTCATTTTTAGCTCATAAAATTATAATGATATTCTCGGGTTCAGATTTAAAATAAAATTATTGTAAATTAGTGAATGTCTTTGGATTAATAATGTTAGGGCTTAGTTATAAAGTGGGCCTAGTGTTAAGTTTGAAAATTGTTTCAATGTTAAACAGTAGTGAAATCTTGCATATAAATATATTTTCTTTTTTAAATTGAGACTTCTGTTTTAAAATTGCTTTTAGGTCAAATACAATGTATTCCAATGATTTATGTAGAAAAAAAATTGACATTTCTGTTTCATATTTATTGCTTGAAACCAATATTTTAGGTCAATATAAGAATGGTGGTGTTGTTTATAATATATTAAAAATTTCTCTACCTCAGGTTCCATGAACATAATAATTATAATCATGTAATTTAATGTGCATGTTTGGCTATCCTTATATTTATGAGCATATTAATCAAACGTTCTATGAGCTATGTAGGAAATATTCACCACATGGCTTTTATACTAAAATTTAAGATTTAAATCAAATTTTGGGTCAGACCATCAAGGGGAAAGTTAGATCATTGATTTCTCCATTTAGTGGTGCAGTCAGATGATAAGGGGTTATAAATGTCCTGCTTGCTATGGGAGCACACATTAGTTCAATGTTCTTTTATAAAGAGAAAAACAGAGTGTGAAAGACAACACATCTCTCTATTCTAGGACACTTGGATTTTATGCTGCTTAAAATAATGTTTTATTATATCAATAATTACCATGAAAAAAAAGCCATTGAATTTTAACTGAGAAACCTATTTGTAATCTGATTGGATTCTCATGACAGAATAAACTTCATCAAATAATTAAAAAAAAAACTTGCTTTCATAAATATTGTTTGTTTCAGGATTCTGAGACTAGCACTTTTTGACTTATGCAGTTTACTAAGGGCTGGTATGCAGAAATATAAGCAATTGTTATGTCTGCTTATTCTGCAAATAATCTATATTCACCCTATTGCTAAATGTAAACATCTTTCATTTTTATCTTCAATTTTTCTTTACAATTTTTTTTTTCATCATGTTTCCTCAGTTCCATTCAAATATGAGTTTTGTCTTAGGAAATAGGGTTTGTCTTGGTATTTCACTTATTCCATTTGCATAAATGTGAGAAAAAGAATTTTGCAGCTAAACAGATGCATTAATATTAATTGTACTACTAGACAATACAACAAACACACTAAAAAATAATCCAATTAAATTTTATTTTGACACATTAAAATGTCTACTTGTTGGGTAGTTTAATTTCTTTGCATTATATTTGTAGATATTTTGATCTCTTTGCCTTCTAAATCCTCTGGGTGCATCTTATAACAATTGGAAGTATTACCATTTGATCATCTATGATTTTTGATAATAAAAGAAATGAACAAGCTTAAGGGACTTATTTACTTTTTAATAAAATTAGTATTTTTGTTTGATTAAATGTGATGTTATTTGTCATTTTAGTCTTTAATAAAAAGGGTTACAGAAAAAAAAAAGACTCAGGACAAATTTTGATTTGGGAGGATAAATTAAATATCAAATAGTTGTCAGTACAAAACAAACAAAAAACCGATAAGCTAATTAATTTCCAGTAGACTATCCTTAGGATTTTGAAAGTATCCCAGGAAATGTTCCCAAAATTAAACACATTTTTTTTCTTTAATATATCCATAATATAGTAAACTTAAATGGCAAGCTTGCATTAAAAAAAAGATTTGTGCAAAAAAAAAAAGTTTAGCCAAGTATTTTTCTAAAACAGTTAAAGGATTTTTCAAAAATATTGACTGCTTTTATTTTTAAAAGTTGAATTGAGTTGGAATATTGTCTAGGGCTTTGTAAAGGCAAAGTATACATACTTTGTAGTACTTTTAATTTATTAGGGTACTATAAAAATTTTTGTAGAAACATTTTTTATAGTAACCTGAAAATTTATAAAAGTTGCTACTTTAATTAAATGGATATTTTTTGTTGTCAGAGTGTAATGTCTAATGGAAATTTTATATATGGAATAGGTTTACTTTCATATTCTCACCCATCGTAACTTTATTCGGCTTGACAGAGACATGTTGTATCCAAATGCACCAAGTATAATAATTTCACACTATAAATTTGACCAGATGTTGCATGTTTTGAAGGATTAGGATATTTAGCATGTCTAGTATCTGTTGTTGATCTTGGAGAAATTAACTGAAAATTGACGAATAAAAAATTACAAAAATGTTTTCAATTTTGGTTAATAATTACAAGAATATAAAGTTAAGCATGGTCTTAATTTTAATGAGTTATTAAATTTGTTATTTAAAATTATCAAAAAGATGAAAAAAATTTCTGACCTTTACACATAATTAACAGATTTTAATGTTAACATAAAGTAATAGTGCTGGGGGCTCACTTCCTGCAGTTAGCCTACATATCATGTTACACCTTGTTCAGAGAAAATTCTAGAGCTCTCAAACACAATATTTTATTGCATAAGATATTTGCAGAACTGATTAATGTACAATAAAAAGTATGCAATACATATAATTGATAATGAATACATACAGTACCACTCAATTTTTAGACATTTTATTTTGTAACATTCTGGTCTCTGACCAAGTCATTCAATACAATATAAATTTTCATTTGGAGATAAAAGTAAATAATGAAAATCTTGATTTTCAATAACAAAAACTGAATTTGCAAATTAACTAAATTTTAAATTATTAGTTTCATCTATCATCTGTTCACTAATAAACTGACTTCACTAAATTAAATATAGAAAATTATAAAAACTGCAATAATAATGCAATTAAATCAACTAACTAACAATACAGCACATAAAAAGAAAAATTTAAAATAGGTGTAAAGAAGACTATATACATTCTGGGACTCGAGGTTATATTCTCTGGAACAAAAATACAATCAACAAAATTCATAATGTAGAGTCATTGGTTCATTACCTATTGATTCTTAATCAATTTATGAATTGGTGCTTTTATTTCCCCAGCATAACTGTCATCTTATTCTAAAGTGTCCAGAATTCTTGCCATTTTCTATTGAATCGGCGGTAAGTAATCGTCTTTCACTAGTACTCAGTCAGAAAATTAAATTATCAGATTTGCTTCTTCACTTGTTGCGAACTTGCAACTGAATTACGTAATCATTTGACCTGGACTTCCAAACAGATTGCGTTATCAGAGTGATTAGTTTAAGCTTTTCTCAAATAGAAATTTTTTGGTCGGCAATATCAGGTTTAAGAATTCTATTAATTCTGAGCCTATAACAGGGTTCTCACGGGAGAAAAGAGAAAAAACAGAGGAAATTTAAAAATTCTCTTGAAAATACAGGAAATTTTAAGTTACTTAGTTTTTATTATTATTTCCTGTATAAAAAATGCCGATCTCTAAAGATTGGCACAATAAAATATCGCAGTCATAACTTAAAAAAAAAACATGATTGTGTAATGTGGAAACTCGCTTATTTTCTACTATCTTCTTTTTTCTTCCTTTCTCCCCGTCCTCTTCAATGAAATACTGGGAATGTTTTCGCGTATGTTCACTGGCATTGAAATAGTCAAGAAATGTATATTCGCTTGTACAAAAATGTCATACATTATTTGTAGCGTTTCTTAAACATTCTCTGAAGAAATATTTAAATTTATAAGATATTTTGATGAAGTTGTGAACCGCATTTCACAAAAATGCCAAATAGAAAAACTGCTAAGAATTTCCTGGTTTGGAGGGAGTTGCAGAAATAATAGAACAATTAAAAATATGAAATAATTTGTGTTGTTGCATGGTAATACGGCTGTGAGTAGTATCAACAAGGATATACTTGTTGAAAATCTAAAAGAAAATTCTTTAATTGATCTAAGAATTGAGTATAATGCTTTAAACTTTAATGGTAGTGTTTTAAATCCTCCGATTTCAAAAGATGTACGCTAAATTAGCACGTGTGTCGTATTGTAAAGCTTTGGAAAAGCAGAAAAAAAGTTCAGGAAAAAGGAAGTGACCAACAAATTCAAAGCAGCATTAAAAATGAAAATGTTGCAAGAGAGAGAACCTGTTGGCTAATAAATCTGCAAAAGTTGCTGAAATTAATTCCCAAATATATGAATTAGCAAGATTTATTTAATTTTTGTTATATGTTAAGTAATTATTAAATTATTGATAGCAAAATTATTTTGCGTTTTATTTCGCCCGAATTCTTAATTTTGTGGCTTACAATAAAAGTGCATGACAGGTAATATATCTCCCCCTCAACATATACATTTTGTCTTGCTGAATTCGAGATAATAAAGAGGTTATTTTTGTATGTAAATATAAAGCATCTTTTAATATATTATTTCGAATAATATTGAATTGTTTTCTTTTATTGCTTTTTCCACTCATTATTATCACATGAATGCTATTCGCTCGTTTTTTCGTATCTCTCATATACATACGAGGAAATTTCATAGATTTCACAGCTGCTTCTCATGATGCCCCAAAATATGGCGCTGACGGAACTATCAGTTTCGAAGTGATACCTTCAGTGTCCAAGTAACGAGTCCTTTTCGAGTACCACGATCGCAGATTAAGTTTCGCTCCAACAAATTTGATGCACAATCACTGTGTATTTCCAGGGGGGTTCTCTGTCATCCAATTAAACGCTTGAGTCCAACTAGACACACATCGGTACTCAGATGAACTCCAAGTGTATTACACCTTGGCTGTGAAATGCACTTATGTGTGGCGGATGCACAGACGTACATTTATAGGGGTTTTACACCTCTTCCACTTCGAGAGGTGACCGAGAATGTCCGCAAAAATCACTACAATTTCTAAGTCAAGCTCTTCGAGGATTGACTTGCCACGATAGTAAATTTGAGATTATTCAACGGGAAAGTTCACTACGAAATCGCGCACAGGTCACACATTTCTTTCGCAGCTCTTCAAATGACGATCATGCACCAACAATCTAGTAAGTTTAAAATCAGTAATTGAATTCCTCCATTCAAATATTTGATATAATAGTACAGAACTAAAGGAGATGGTGAGTGGATGAGTTTTTAGATGAATGTGAGGTTGTTTTATACGATAAGGTAAATTTGCATTTAATAATCTTCCATAAACACCCAAAACACTATCTTCGTCCAGAAATGAAAGCTTGTTACTTGAACCATTTTCTTTCCCATTATTTAGATGATGAGTATTTCGTAAAAAAATTCAGCTACTGGTATAGCTTTGATTGCAAGCTTCTCCACTCACCGCATCTCATTCATTTCCAATTTGATGTTTGCTCTTTACACCCTTTCACTTTATCAATGAACCTATGATCCATGCCATAACTACGAGTAATTTATTCCAACTTGAAAAAAACCCAAGATTTTTCAAATTCCAGCTTAACGCTAGAACTTTAACAATACCTCATTTTCTGCTCAGTACTGCTTAGGCCAACAATCTCTGTCTTCCTGAAGCCAATCAAGACCATGCTACCATAATTTCCTCCTTTTTAAACGATCAACTGCAACACTTTTGATCAGTAAATCAGCTGGTTTTTCGGTGCAATACTCGATTCCAAAATTATTTCCATCTTTTTACGCATTTCTTATTATCTTATCCGTCCAAAACACAAATTTATCAACCTGTTTACCAAAAATGACTTAGAAATATTTCCCCATTCTCGCACCTATCGCTACTCCTATCAATTCTAAACGCGGCTAAGTTAATTTTTTTAAAGGAATAACTCTATTTTTTGATATAAAAAAAGTGCACTGTCTAGTATCATAAATAAGCTACTACTCCATAAGCCTTTGACGAGGCAAAACGGAAAGCATGCATCTCAACTTCTCTATTTCTAGAATCCTGTAAGCAGTCCTTTGGTATTATTTCCCTTATTTTTTGAACCTCATCACACATTTTAAGGCTTTATTTCGCAAATCCTCTTTTAGCATCCCAATCTATTCCTCTCTCCCATATTTAATTCACTAAACACATAATTGTCTCGACAATGGTGCTACCAATGTAACCAGATTGAAGATTCCTTACTGCCGTTTGTAAAGCACGATACTGATTACTCTTCAATTTTTTCAAACTATCTACTGAAATCTCTTTCAGTTCCAAAGATGAAACATCTGGATCGGGATTTTAAACTAGCCTTAGCACTTTTTCACAAAATTACCACTCTTATATTCATTCTCAATTCACATTTTTTTTAAAACTCACAACGATTTGTCATCAAATGCTTCATTCAGACAATTAGCACCAAAATATAAATCGTCGGTATACAATCCAGAATTTAACATTGCAACAGGGTTAGGTTTAATGGATTCAATTTCTTAGTATGATTCTTAATCACAGCATTTAAAATAATTGGAGATGCTTTACAACCGAAAGGTAAGCATTTTATTCTTATAAAATTACCCCCTTTATTGTAACTATCCGGATGCCAAACAAAAGTTTTAGATACTTTCTTTCACTTTCAGAAATTCCAATAATTAAAAAGGTCTTCTACATCAGCATTAAATGCTCTTTTTAAATTTACGAAAATTGATAATTGTGTCTAGAGCATTTGGATTAAGATACGGGCCAGTTTTCAAACAATCATTTAAAGATAAATGACCTCCTTATTTCAAGCTACAAGAAAATTTTACTCAAACTTAGTTGTTTCTTTCTCTCTAACGACTGTTCTGTGGGGTATAAAATACTCATTTTCGTCTCTTCTACGTTCAATAATTCCTTTTAAAAATGGTTACTATTTTTCAATATTGATTCTCATCCCGTTTGTTTCTTTAAAGAAAACTAAATCGTCGGAACTTTTTTCATCTAAACTGTAACTGTTCAGAAATTCTTCTGGATTGACTTTCCATAACAATTAGTTTCATATCACCCATTTTCGAATTTTAATTCCTGTTCAACTAAATCTGTCACATTAACTTCTCCCTTATCTGGAATGCTCCTGAAGCAGCAAGGGTTGAATTATTTTCCAGTGTTCCTTGTAACACAAAATAAATAATACTGAAAAATCTCAGGAACGCAATCTGTTTATTTTTGAAACCAAGAATCTTCGATTGCCTTCCAGGAGACATCCACGCCATTTAAGACGTCAATATTTTAGGGATTTTCACAAGAATTGGCTGGGGACAATCCGCGCAGCTGCATTATCCTTTTTACCTCTTTATTAGGATTCTGAATCTGGACATTAGTTAATGTTTCTATAATCAACACTTCAATTCTAATCGGTTTTGAGTCGTGTCTGCTAACTTCCACTTAAGCGGCATCGTATGTTTTTTCGACTGGTATGATTGCAGGGAACGAAAAAACGGATAGCCTCTTTTTTTCAGATAAGTTTTAATTGTAAGCTTTTAGCCAACGATTTCGTGCACTAAGTTTTCTGACTCCCTTTGTCACATAAAATTCTCTTGGTTTTACCCATATTATACTCAGGATGGGAAGCATTAGCGCTGTTAGTAGGTAGTAATACACTTGATTTCAAAATCGATTAATTATTACACTCTACTGACTTATCGATTTCCAAAAGAATATCTAATGTTTTTTTTCCTGTTTGCTAAAATGAACCATTCGTTGGCGAGGCTTCTCCAGAAATAATTCTTTGCATCACATCCCATAGCATTACAATTTGGCAATAAATTCGCATAGCACAAGTTATGCGATTTTAGAAATTTCATTCGCTCATTTGTGAAATTTATGGCACATATTCAAATAAGGGTTATCTCTCTTTTCCTCCCATAAAATACATTGATCTGTGGCACCTAAATTCTGATCGCTGAAGTATTATTTTTTGTATCACGTGCATCAGCGGAAACGCAAGATTTATTATCGTGATGTTAAAAAGATTATCCTAGCTGACTCACTGTATTTCCGTACTTTTTATGATTTATCTAAATATTATTACTCATATGTTTTTTCTGAGTTGGCAACCAGATATTGCTTTAAAAATTAATGTTTACTTTGTTTTCAGTTAGTAAAGTTTCGTAGAGTCGATGTTATTCCAAATGATTGAACTGACTTAATTCTTTAATATGTGTGCTAACATCAAAAATATTTCTGCATTGGTGACCTTAAACTTGAATTCCGAACGCTGCAAAGCTATTTTTATCGCGGTAAATAACGAGGTACGTTAAATTCTATTTAATACCGTTATTGTGTCATCTTTTCATTATGGTTGATAATAACTCAAATATGGACTCTGAGTTGAGCAGAATCGCTGTTAAACCGCCAGTGTTTTGGAAAAATAAACCAAAACTTTGGTTCATACAACTTGAAGCTCAATTTTCCAATAGCAACATTACTCAAGATATTACTAAATTTAACATCGTCGTAGCAGCGCTCGACGAAAATGTGTTAGAGTTCGTTGTAGATGTTTTATCCAATCCGCCAAGTGAGAATAAGTACGAAACTTTAAAAAATGCTCTTCTAACTCGATTAACCGACACAGAAGAATCTCGATTAAAAAAACTTCTTACTGAAATTGATCTCGGCGACAAACGCCCATCTGACTTATTGCGGCATATGAAAGGTTTGGCTGGCAATTCTATCTCGGAAGAAGTTTTAAAATCACTTTGGCTTCAGCGTTTGCCTCAACAAGTACAAGCCATATTGTCTATTAGTAAAGATCCACTGGACAATATCGCGGAAATGGCAGATAAAATAATTAGTGTCTACAATTCTTCAGAATCATTTTCCATTGCACAATCTAATACTACTAATTCATCATCCATTGATAGCAAAAAAATTGAAACGTTAGAAGCCGGAATTGCATCACTTACAAAACAATTTGAAGAATTTGCACATCGTCAACGGTCACGCAGCAAGTCCAGAAACTTCAGAGGGCGAAACAACAGATCCAGATCTCGTTCAACTCATAAATTCTGCTGGTACCATTTTAAATTTGGTGTAAATGCTAAAAAGTGCATCTCCCCTTGCGAATTTAGAAATCCTAACTCGCCATCGGTCTCGGAAAACTAAATGGCCGGTTGCTTGAGGAGGCCAACGACCATGGCCGTTTAAATTGTCGCCTCTTTATATTTGATAATTCGAGCCATAAAAGTTATTTGATTGATACAGGAGCTGATGTATCAGTAATACCTTTATCCAAATTAAGTAATCGGACTCCTTCAGAATTTAAACTGTTTGCAGCTAATTCAACGCCAATTAAAACTTATGGAACACAATTGGTTAAACTCGATCTTGGTTTAAGAAGAAAATTCGACTGGCAGTTCATAGTCGCCGATGTTTCAAAACCTATCATTGGTGCTGATTTTTTACAGAACTATGGTCTTCTAGTTGACTTAAAGCGAAAACGGTTGATTGATCCCCTAACTTCGCTTTACGCACCAGCTAAAGTAATGAGAGGTCCATCGTCGTCTTTAACGCCACTCGATTGTAGTAGCCTGGATCCCAACATTCGTATGCTTTTGAAAGAATTCAACAGCATCACATCAGGAAATTTTAAATTAAAGACGAGCGAAACCAAACATCATGTTGCGCATTCTATCATTACTAGAGGCCCTCCTGTCACATCAAAGGTTCGTCGCCTAGCACCTGACAAGCTCAAGATAGCAAACGAGGAATTCTCATATATGTTGGAGCAGGGAATATGCAGACCTTCAAGCAGTCCTTGGTCAAGTCCGTTACACCTAGTACCAAAGAAAACAGGTGGTTGGAGACCTTGCGGGGGACTACAGAGCTCTGAATGCTGCTACCCAACCTGACAGATATCCCATTCCTCATTTACATGATTTTACTCAAAATTTATATGGATGTAAATATTTTTCCACCCTTGATTTAGAAAGAGCTTACCATCAGATTCCAATTGAATCATCTGATATAGAAAAAACAGCCATTTGTACCCCTTTCGGTTTATTTGAGTTCACAAGAATGACTTTCGGTTTGCGCAATGCAGCTCAAACTTTTCAACGATTTCTTCATTCTGTGTTACGAGGCTTGGAGTTTTGCTTCAGCTATATTGATGATATTCTCATCGCATCGAAGGATGAAGCTCAGCACCTTAATCATCTTAGGCAAGTTTTTCAACGTCTTCAAGATGCTGGTCTGATATTAAAAGTTTCAAAATGTAAATTCTCCCAAAACGAAGTAAATTTTTTAGGTCATCGAATTTCTGCAAATGGTATCGAACCAACAAAAGAAAGAGTAAAAGTTATTGAAGAATTTAAGCTCCCTGAAACAGTTAAACAATTAAGAAGATTTTTAGGTATTATTAATTTTTACAGAAGATTTATTCCACAAGCAGCTCAACATCAAGCTAGCTTGTACGATTACATAAAAAATAGCAAAAAGAATGATAACCGAACCATCAATTGGACTGATAAATCAATACAAGCCTTTGAGCAATGCAAAGAGCAACTGCGTACAGCAACTATTCTGGCACACCCTTCACCAACAGCTAAACTTTGCCTGATGGTAGATGCCTCAGATAAAGCTTTGGGATCTGTCGTTCAGCAATATGTTAATGGACAGTGGCAACCATCAGGATTCTTTTTCGTTCGCTTAACTCCAGCTCAACAAAATTACTCTACATGCGACAGAGAACTCTTGGCAGCATACTCTTCCATCAAACATTTCCGTTATTTATTGGAAGGTCGTGAATTTACACTTTTCACGGACCACAAACCTCTCACTTTTGCATTTCGCCAAAAATTAGAAAAAGCATCACCTCGACAACAAAGGCACCTTGAATATATCGGACAATTCACTACAGATATCCAACATATTTCTGGTAAAGACAGTGTAATAGCTGATGCCCTGTCAAGAATGAATGAAATTCATATTCCCTCCCAAATTGATTATGAAGCCATATCCAAATCTCAAGAGACAGATACGGAATTGAAAGAAATTCTTTCTACTCCAAATTCTTCCTTGAAGTTGCAAAAGTTACCCGTTGTCGGAACAAAATCTTTTATTTACTGCGATATTTCTCGAAATTCTCCACGACCATATATACCACCAGATTTCAGAAAATCAGTATTTCACAGTGTTCATAGTTCTTCTAACATCAAAATTTGTTTGGCCGTCAATCAAAAAAGACACCAGGTATTGGACTAGATGCTGTGTACAATGCCAAAAATCGAAAATATCTAGACATGTCCACAGTCCATATCAACAATATAAAACCGTCAGTCAACGATTCAGCGAAATAAACTTAGATATCATTGGCCCATTACCATCTTCAGAAGGTTTTCGTTATTGCTTAACAATCATCGATAGATACTCCCGTTGGACGGATGCTATTCCGATTTCGGACATCACAGCCGATACAGTTGCTGACACACTCGTTAAGAATTGGATTTCTCGCTTTGGATCTCCTATGATCATTACAACCGATCAAGGAACACAGTTCGAATCCCAGCTATTCCTTGAATTATCAAAGCTCATTGGATTTAAGAGGAATCGAACAACAGCGTACCATCCACAAGCCAACGGCTGCATTGAACGCTGGCACCGAACACTCAAATCTGCCATAATGTGTCACGCAAACCCAAGGTGGACACGATCACTTCCGATCATTCTACTAGGACTACGCACAACTTGGCATACGGATTTCAACTCTACGCCAGCTGAACTACTTTATGGGGACTGCCTGTGACATCAGACTGCCTGTGACTTCTTTGAAAACACAAAATATGAACCTCAGTCTGAGTTTGTCAAAACGCTAAAAGAACACTTAAATAAACTAAGCCCTGTCCCTTTTACAAACCATTCAAAGCAAAAGCCATTCATTTTTCGAGACTTGACAACTTGTTCACACGTCTTCGTAAGAACCGACAGCATCCGTCAAAGCCTTCAACCACCTTACCAAGGACCATATGAGGTGATAAATAGAACTGACAAAAATTTTACCATCAAAATAAAGAATAAAGAAGTGAACGTGTCAATCGATAGAGTAAAACCCTGCTTTTTGGATAACTCTGACGATAAAGACACAGCAAATTATCAGGCCAACAGGGACTTTCAAGCAAAGACAATCCCAGCCGAGCATCTGCAAGAAACTCCTTCAACAGGATTTAAACCCAAATCTGATAAGCGCTCATGTCTTCGGCTACCAAACCAAAATGCTCCAAAAGCTATCAAGAAAGTTAGGTTTGCAGAGAATCATTTTCAGTATTCAACCAGAACTGGACGTGTAGTTCGACGCCCTGCTCGTTACCTGTAAAGACTTTTTATCGTTCGGTACCTCACTCGGCAGGGGAGTGATGTGGCGCCTAAATTCTGATCGCTGAAGTATTATTTTTTGTATCACGTGCATCAGCGGAAACGCAAGATTTATTATCGTGATGTTAAAAAGATTATCCTAGCTGACTCACTGTATTTCCGTACTTTTTATGATTTATCTAAATATTATTACTCATATGTTTTTTCTGAGTTGGCAACCAGATATTGCTTTAAAAATTAATGTTTACTTTGTTTTCAGTTAGTAAAGTTTCGTAGAGTCGATGTTATTCCAAATGATTGAACTGACTTAATTCTTTAATATGTGTGCTAACATCAAAAATATTTCTACAGATCTCTACTCTTCACTTTCGACATATGAATGTTTCAGTTTTCGCCAATTCCAACTCTATATCTGAGCTTGCTAACTGAATTTACTCCAATTCTAACTTAAATTCCTTATCTAACACAATCTTCCGTTCACAAGTCTTTTTTCCCCCTCAAAATCAGTATCACTATTTCCAATTAGAATTTTTAAATCAATTTTTGTGCGACTTGATACATTTATACTCAATTCTTCTGCGATGAGGTTACACTCATTATTCCTTAAATAACAGTGATAACAGACTTTTTCTTATATTCTAAAGCTTATCAAACCGAATATAAACAAACAACTGACAATAAAGCATGTGCACAATATAACAGACAAATTAATTAACAGGATTGTTTGAACTCAGCTACACACTTATTACTTCCAACACAATAACAATAAGCTGTTTTCTAAATTCAACTAACTTAAAGCATATACTTCAATTTTATTGCTGAACCACGATTAACAACGCCAAAATTCATTAATTTAGACACAAAATTCGTACTCACC
The DNA here is from genome assembly GCA_026289955.1 of Argiope argentata. Taxonomy (NCBI): domain Eukaryota; kingdom Metazoa; phylum Arthropoda; class Arachnida; order Araneae; family Araneidae; genus Argiope; species Argiope argentata. The sequence goes on from JAOUZG010003149.1 coordinate 1,162,659, forward strand.
TAACTGAATTCGAAGCCAAACTCTTCATCACACAAAAAGGGAAATTGTTCAAGACATGTCACATAAAGCATGATGGGGGGGTATCCCATTTCTGACACTATGTAGGGGGACTCATTCCCTGCAGCTGGCTTGCATATCAGGTTTCTCCTTATTAAGAGAAAACCCCAGAGCTCTTAAACACATGTTTATTGCAATAGGCATTTACAGAAATGACCAATGTGCAAGAAAAATTATGTAATGTATATAAATGAAAGTGAATTCTTTATACGCTGTAATTTGTAACCAATAGAAGGAAAGCTTTGTGGTTTCAAATTTAAAGAACGATTATAGTAAATATCCAAAGGGTTTAATTTAAATTCGTGCCGAGGTTAATGATTCTGAAGAAACTATTTTCTTATGAAAGACACTCCTCTTTTTTAATTATTAAACAATTGACATTCTATGTGATGTAAATGATTCTAAAAGTTTCTAATATTTGTCTTTTTGTAAAACAATCACAGAGAGCTCTGAATTTTGAATTAAAGGAATTGTGTTGGTAAACAACGTTTCTGTGGATTTTATTTAAATGAGGTTTCCATTCGTTTTTTGATAAAAAAAATTTTTAATTAAATTTTATGTCGTTTTTTAATTAATATAAATTATCTGTAGAACATTTTTATATCTAATTTATATATTATTAATTCCTCTCGCCCCAAAGCATCAACATTTATCTTGTCAAAATTATTTGGTTTCATTTGAAATGCTCATTTAAATAATCATAAAGTTTTAATACGAAAACCAGTATTTTTAATTTAAACATTGTATAACCGGAAACTAAATTATGTTACAAATGCTTGTGTTAATATATTAACCACTGCTACATTAGCATGGGCAATGTATATTATTTATTTTTCCACAAATTGCATTATTTTTGTAAACTGAAATAATGTTTTCCATAATGAGAGCTGAATTAGTATAATTTACTAGTGAAAATAATAGAAACTTCATTGAAATAATTTAATTTTTATTGTTTATTTTTCCCCCCTTCTATGCTTTCAGGTTTTCACAGATATGTGCTTATGATTTACAAACAACCTGGGCCTATTAATCCGGATGAAAAGCGATTAACTAACACATCGGGAGATCATCGTGGAAACTTCAAGATTTCAAATTTTGCAAGGAAATACAACTTGGGGGAACCTGTAGCTGGTAATTTTTTCCAGGCAAAGTGGGATTCCTATGTTCCGAAACTTTATGAACAGCTTGCTGGATAGACTTAATGCCTTCATAAGCAAGCTTTTTTAATACTTTGTCTCTACTTATGTTTATTGTTTTGTGCATGTGGAAATAATGAGTTCACAAACTGTCTGTTAGATTAAATTCTGTAGATGAAATGATCTGTAAATTGCAATCTCAATATTGCTCACTTTTTATTTTATTGTATACTTTAACCCCTTCCGGCGCGGGTCGTTGAAATGTTTGAAATATAATGAAAAAACACAATGTGATTAATAAGTTGACTAAGATTTCGTTATTATTATTATTATTATTATTATTTGAATTTGCCTTTTTTTGCAAGGAATGTTATCCCCAAATGAGTACACTGCCCGTCTAGAGCAATTTCTATGTAAAAAAAAATCTTTTGAAATAATTGTGTAAATTCTTTATGGCAACAGCAGTAATTATGAATATTTTAGGTTTATAGACGCATTCATTCATGTTCTGGGTAATCTAAATCATTTAAAATGTTAAATATCTATAAAAATAAAAGTGAATCGCCAAATGTGTTGCTAAGCGCAAAACTTGAGAAGGGCTTGACCAATTGGGCAATTTTTAAAAGAAAATATTTTTGTTAAAACACGAGGAAGATCCTCATAAAGAGAAAAAAAACTAAATCTTATAAACATGAATAATTGAAAAAATTATCTCATTAAAATGATGAAAATAAGTATTTACCGTTAGATTTTATTAATTAAGAATTAATCTTATTGATTAATAAAAAGAAAAATATCAAATCAAATTAAATGTAACTTATTATTTGGCATGAAATTTCTCAAAGCACGTGGAAGTGTTTCTGTTTAACACATAATGGGAAGTTATTGTTTTGCACATATTTTTTTAATACAGCACGACGAATGTTTTAGAGGGGGATACTTGATAGGCATATATTGAATTTTTTTTTTTTTATCTTTCGCTGTATAGTTTTACATGCTGAATGCAGTAATAAAAAAGGTTAATTAAACATTATGGCAATATAAAATCAAATATGTACCGAAAAAGACAAAAAAAAAGAAGAAGAAGAAGAAGAAGCAGAACATGAGGGTGAAACATAAGTAACAGTTGAAAAAAGGCAAATCTTAAAAGTGAAATGCCGTCTGGCGTCAGACATAGTTTTCTTTTTCTCGAATCCGAAGATAAATTAACATAATTCTTCAGAATCAATATCACATCCTTCTTTGCAAAATATCAAATTACGCTTTTCACTAGAAGAAAGGCGAAAGAAGATGGGCAGTGTTCTCAAATCAGGACACTTGTGAATCAGCCAGTTTGACTTGTTTTAAAACTAATTTGAAGATTAAGCAAAATTATTATTTAAAATCTTATGGATATTGTTGAAAAGTGGGGGTTGATTAAAAAAAATTAATTTCATAAAAAAATCCCAAATTTGAAGTAAAAAATTGGAGTATATCTATATAAATAAAATTGGATCGCGAAATGCGTTGCTAAGCGCAAAACTAGAGAACGGCTCTACCGATTCAGCTAATTTTTAAAAAATATTTTTTTAGGACACGAGGATGGTTCTTATGGAAAGAAAAAATGAAAAAAAAAAAAAAAAACTGCGAGAAAAATAGTTAAAACGACACTTTTCTTACCTTCCCACCAAAATTCTTCATTTCCTCCCCTCACACCAAATGATTAAAATAACAGGAAGTAAGGATTTGTTGAGAAAAAAAAATACGCGAAGTCAGTTGATTTTCATTTATAGATAACGGGAAGTTTAAAAAAAGAAAGGAAATAGTTGCTTTTAATGCAGCTGTTTATACTGATTAAAAACATTCTTCCAAACGGACGTGAATATCATTTTGTTCGTTTGTTTTTGATGATGCTTCATTTTTTAATGCTGCTATTGATTGTGGTCTGATATAAAGTTGTTCTTAAAGATAAAAATTCTTTTTTATTTATAAATGCGGCATTAAGAGCTCTTAATGTTTTTATTTTATTTTTGAAAGGATTAATGTATTAAATGATTCTTTTTATTTTCTTAGTGTTTAGTCTGTATGGATATTTAATCTATGCTTGCCCAAAATAAAGTCTGGGCTGGGAAGGAAAAAAAGAATAAAGGGAAAAAAGGGTTTGTAGAAAGAAAAGTAATGAAAAAAAGATAGAAAAAAAAAGGATTTGCAGAAAGAAAAAAAGGAAGGGGGGAAAATAGAAAAGAAAAGAAGGGTGTGAGTGTGTCACCATTATTTCCTCTGTGCGCAGCATTTACCAAGCTGTCTTTAAACTTTTGCGTCTCTTGAAAACCAATTGTGTCTTTATTTGTTTAGTGTGTTTACATTTATGAAAATTTGAATCTCATTATTCTATAAAAACGTAGAATTTTAGACCTTTCCCTCCACCATTTAAGTGAAATATCAATTCCGGGACAATCATTGCACGGATTGAAAGAGAAAGATGAGTAGTACAATGAACAGAACATCTGTAGAAAATTATACGATAAATGAATTATATGATTATCAAAATTCGTTTGGGTTAAAAATATTTTGGTGAAAAACCTGTTATGAGATACAGCTACATAAAATATTATTTGAAAATTTTAGCGAGCATTGATACTGGCGAACCGACTGGTCGCCAAATGCGGCTAGTTTAACATAAAATTGCCATAAAAAGAAACAAAAATTCCTCAGGCCGCCATCTATTTTTCTAAAAGAGAACTAAATGCTTCTTTTTCTAGCAATATTTGGTACTTTAAAGCCAATAGTTTTTTTTATATATGAAATTTTAAATTTGGTGACCTCTTTTGCGACCACCGCCCCGAAAAGGGTTTAACAAATTTGTATTTTTGTTGTTCGCATTTTGTTTTGTTCAAATATATTTCTTTTTTGGCAATGTAGTCTCATTAAAAAAATTTATTTTAAAACTGTCTTGTTGAAATTAATTTTGTGTATATGTTATTTTTATTTCATTTTCTTCTCTTTGTTTTTGAAGTCTTTGATAGATTTGATTAATTAATTTTCTTGCTACAATATCAGACATAACTGACTTTTTAAAATGTTTAGGAGATGTTTAATATTAATATTTTTGAACATATATTATTTTAAAGTGTCTTTCAAGCAACTTTGGCTTATGTGCTTTCAAAGTTTTCTAACATGCTTATAAAAAAAATTCCCTAAAAAGGAATTAATTATCGATTTAAAATTAATAAAACTAAATATTTTTTGCTAGGAATTATTGAAATTGTGTATTAAGATTAGATAATCCAGTGATTGTTGTTAAATAAAAAAAGTCAAAGCTTCATGATAAGGCTCATTAGCTTTACTGATTTTACAAAAGTGGTAAAACACTTCTGTGTTAAAATAGTGTTTTTAATTTCTGCTTGTAATGTCATTGAAATCGGTAAAAAAATTTCATATATAAAGAAATAATAGTATTCAAAATTTTGTGAAACGTGTATATTATAAAGAATTGTTATTCGTTTATGATTAAATAAGGGGGGGGGGCAAGCTGTAGTTTTGAGTCGTAGTGATCCGTTTGTACTGTCTGTAGTGTAACAATGAGGTTCAAGAGGATATACATGAAATACTTTCTATTCATCTATGCTCTAAAAATAAATATTTTGTAATTTCTTGAATGCAGTTTTCTGAATTGCACATGTTCTTATTTTTTCACACTGAGTATAAAATATGCTGAAAACAAAATCTATTGACGAATTTCCTTCTAAAACTATATAAGTTTACAATACATTAATAGATCTTTTATCGAGTTCTGCCTTTATTTGGATTACAGTTCTGCTTGGTCATGTTCTAACAAACTGGAAATCGTCTCAATAATTGATAATCTTTCCTTTACCATGTAGAAAAGGAATGAAAATGTGATTTCCAGTTATCTATATCTGAACTCCCCCCCCCCAAAAAAAAACACCGTTTTTCATATATAAGGCAAGGCAAAGATTTAAAAAAAATACTCTAACTTTTTAAAGTGAAATATCATGAAATGGGCAAATATTGCTATAGCCCATTTTTTTTATTATTATTTATTTATGCCATTGCCTTTTATAATACACTTTGATATCATCTGTGAAACAGAATTTTACCTTTGGAATGATAGTTTCCTGTAATCAGAAAATTTATGTTCAACATTTTGCTTGTTTGCATTGCAACTTTTAGCAGCTGCTGCTACTTTGAACAGCTTAAGGAAAATACGAATCCAAGTTTATAACTTGATTAAAAAGTAAAATTAATTAATCAAGTTCTCTACTGAAGTTATTTAAAATTTTGTATGTGATATAACCTTTCAATAAAACACTCTTGGGAATTGATTATAATTTGTTGGTGAACAACTGATTAGGAAAAAACTGTTTTTAACTGGAAAATTCTGATTTTTAAAATTCATTTATATGAATGTTTTTGGTACAGAGGCTTGGAAAATTATCAGGATTCAAATACAGTTGTGATTAAATAAGTGGCAATTCCATTTATCAAATACTTTAAAATCAATTTTTCTCACTGAATTATTATATACTAATCCTAGTGGAATAGTTTGAGGTTTATTTTGTATGACTAAGCAATGAAATATATCAACACAATTTTTATTATAGAATTTTGTACTATCCCACTTAATACTTTAGATATTCATCACTAAGTCATCATGTACATGAATGCTGATATTTTTTGAAATTATAGAGGAAGAAAACATTCTCAACCTTCTATTTCTTGCTTCATAAAAAAAAGTAATTTTTAGAGTCAAACTTTCATTATGTTATTATTTAGAAATAAATTACTATATTCTTGAGAAAAATAGTAATAATTCACTTTTAGCAAATCAAAATAAAGTCAAGGAGCTGGCTGTTTTTATACTTAGGAGATAAAATGAATAAAACGGAAAGCACAAATGAAGAAATAAATAAGCATAATTAGAAAGCCCATAATTCATTCAGAACAATGGGTAGATTTTGGAAAGTTTCAGATATAATCAATGAACAAATTAAATATGTTTAATGTAAGAGTATTAGCGGGTCGTTAACAATAGAAAAACTTTGAAACTTACTAAATCACAAGAATAGAAATGAAATACTATTTCAAACTATTAAATATATTTAAAAAATATTTGCCTCTGGAACAGAACATAAATTAAAATAAATTGGATTGTAAAATTTACAGTATTGAATTGTTTAGTAAAATTTCTGCAAAACTTATTAATTTTTTTTAATTAAACATTTAAAAAAAATTGCGCTAGAAAGAAATTAGCCATAAAGTGCCGCCAAATGGTAATACAAGAATTTCACTTACATGGGTATGAGATGAAGTGGAGAAAAAGGGAAACTGGCGCCTTATGGCTATAGAAGAAAGAAATGCTCCAGCTTGAGGTAAAGTATGTAAAGAGAAATAATGATGACGATAATTCATGAGAAATCATCATATATTCATGTCCTCTAATATTATGGTTCAACCACTTTAGAAGCTATGGAATGTGAACTTAATCAACTGAGTTCGTATTTTTGAATCATGGATCCATATCTTTTTCTCTTTTCTTTGAAACTACTTACTGACATGAAACAGAATGAACAAATCTCTTTTTTTATAGTTTCTTACGAGTAGTTTGTTATATTCTCTGAAAATCCTCTGAATTACTTATTGAGGGGGCATGAGGACGTAATAGAAAATAATTATTTTGGCAGTTCACCCTAATTACAGAAAGCAAAAGTAAATACTCTATTTTAAATACATTAAATTCTTGTGTTATATGATTTGATTAATATCTTTTCTGATGTTAAAAGCATTTTAATAAAAAAAAATACTTATTAATAATGATATTTCATTAGTGCTAGAATGAGCAGACTTTATTCATGATTTTTTGCAAATTTATCTTGTACAGACGAGTTTTTAAATTGCTTATGCTTATGCGATTAATCACATGGAGGCTTTTCAGTAATAACTTATTCATATGTATACTGTTAAGATAAAATGAAAAGTGGGGGACGGAAGTTGCAATTACTTTTAGGAATCAAAAAAGCGTGGTATATTTAATTTGCAAAAGAACTTTTCATTAATTTTTTAATTATTTTAGGTTTCCCCATTAGGCTTGCTATTTGGTTTCTATGACGGTAACGAATTTCAAATAATGCTTTTTTTAATCTATTTATGTGTACGATCTTACACTTTTTTGTTTAATATTTCTAGTAATCCGGCTCAAATGAAATTCTAGCTTATTAGTACTATGGCAATGTATGACATTTAAATCCTTGTTTAATACTATTCGTTTCAAGATTCTGAAACTAGCACTTTTCGTCGATTTTCCACCCCGGAGAAGTGGGGTACGCTGAGAGATGAACAGTTAATTAACCTTTCTAATTTTGAGAATAACTTGAATTCACTCTATTGCTAAATGCAAACATCTCCTCTTTTCGTCTTTACTATCATACCTTTTTTTTTTTTTTTGACTAAATAAAAACGTCTTGACGCATGCGCAAAAGCTCGGAGGGTTTTAGAGTCCGAAAATAAAAATATATCTTTAATTGTAATAGCATGCTCTGCGACATATATTTTATGCTATTTTTAACACCAGAAAAGTTCATCCTTGCTTTGTGTTTCTAGGCTGTTTTATTTCTACAATTAAAGCTTTTATCCTATCTCAATGCGTGTGACCATTTGTTTTCATGGCTACAGCTTCCTTTTCAAAACCTTTTTTTTTTTAGTAAAATACATCGTTTTCATGTACAGCAAAGCTGATATATCTCCTCTTTCTGTGTAAAATAGGATGGATTGAGACTCATACTAGGATTTGAAAAGTGAAGTACAAAGAAATCATAGGACTGAAATTCAGTGTTGCAACAGTTGTTTTCTTCCTGGTTGGAATTAAGTTATTTAAAAGCGAAATAATATTTTATGAGGAAGTTTATTATTTTTCTATTCAAAATATCTCAGAGCATTATGTTGGTACTCTTCATTTGTATATTTTACGCACCCTTTAGAAATACAAATGCTCTCAATTTGAGAGTCATGAGCAATGTACTCAAATGGCGCCATCTATTTTCAATGATTAGAAATATATCTTAATAATATATAGAAAAAGACCGGGATAAGTTAGAGTATCACAATTTTTTTATCAAGTTTATTTCACATTTCTGCTTAACAGATAAGGAGGAAAAACTACTATGCTCAGAATGTCATTTACTTTTTTAACGTCCCTGACCGACGTCATGTTTTGAGGATGTAAGGTATTCCCTACAATATCGGCCTGTATCAAATTATGATCCATTGAGATATATCCTCAAATTTTTGCTAATAACAGTAACTACCTGAAAATCAAATAATTGTAGCAATTACAAACTTTTCCTAATTAAAATTAGTATCTAAATTTTCATAATTAGATATATTCTGTGGAATTTTATTTTGAGATCTTAATCTATTCTATTACAAGATAAATACTTCCAAAAGAAAAGTAGAAGTTGCCGCCGATTTATTTTCGTTCGACACCTAAAAATATTTCTAAATTCTGCAGGTAACAAGCTTTGTAGCGTCAGAAAAATAAATCATAATAAGCTCATTTTTATTTTCTCTTTCGAATGGATGCATTTTGGTAAAGAAAGGATCTAAAGCTTCTGAGATTAAGATTGAAAAAAAGAATTTGGAATAAAGGTAGAATATTGTGGAGTTTGTTTTTTTCTCTCTCTATTTTTGATTTATTGGAAATGAATATATCACTGGTGCAACTATTCTTGTGCCATCATTTTGGAGGATATCGCATTATGCAAGGGCATTTCCATTCATGCCCCCCACCTTCTCCCAAATTTCCTGTAATGAGAAATAATTCGGGATCCCATTTCCAATCGAAAACATTTACTGCCATCCTATTTTTGTTATATAAATTAGAAATTTAGATAGTAATTATTAAAAGGTAAAGCAAATTCAATTAAAAATAATTTAGAACATTTTAATAAAAGTTTTAAAGTATTTTTCTGCACGACCACACTTAACGTCGTATTCCTAGTTTCAGAAGTTTTGCTCTTAACTCTTTAAATTGTTTCTAAGTGCTCATTCCTGAATTTTATAAGAGGCTGTTCTAATCTTATTTGGTCTGGTAAACGCCGCCAAGTTGACATGAGTAAAAAAAAAGGTGTGACATCTTCTGTTGGTCAAAGCCACCTTAGAGTACCTGTGGTAAAAGACTCAACTGATTTTAATACATATCACTGGTTTGCCTTTCTGGAACAAATTCAGCTAATTTGTCAACATTTCCTAGGAGGAAAATCGGAAAAACTTCTCGCAGTTTCTCTCAATGAAATTCGTAGCTTAAATCCAGATTATACAACTGTTTTAACTAATGCTGGATAAGAATGCAGTCCATAATCTTTTCCTACTCTCAGGCTCTGTTCTGTTTCAGCCTCTGCTTTGCTTCTTACGTTTCAGGATGGAATGCAGTGTCAGATTTTCAACTAGGCAGCTGCCTAGGGTGGCAAAAAGGCTGATAAAAATAATTTTTTTCTAGCTGCCAAATAAATAGGCTTATAAAAAAGTACTAATTTTATACATGATAAAGTAGTAAAATGATATTAATACTTAATATTATCATTTCATAATGTGCCCTGCCTAGTTTCATAAAATGCCTAAACCGCCACTGCAATTACCGCGAGGCAATAAAAATGTCAACTCTAGTGAAGAATGTATCCGACTTATCATTAATATATATATCCGATATCCATCATTAATATGTATATCCAAAGATATATATATTAGTGATGTTATATTTACAAACGTGATCTTCATATAACATTACATAATTTCTTATTGGATATATTTATAAATGTAAACTGGATGTTTGTATAGCATTCAAGATTTGCTGCTGAAAAATATACGGTTAAGGAACTTAGAAAAAATAAGAGCTAAGGAAAAGGATGAAACTTTAAAATTCAGAAAAATTAGTAATTTAAAAATAAAACAAAATTGACGAATGGAAACAATTGCAAAACTATCGACCCAGATAAATTCATTTTTATGTAAAATAATAGATCGTTGAGGTTTTTTAAAAAAAAAATTTGGTCCATAGTTCAACTTTTTGGGATATTAAATTATTCTTTGTTTACCTCAATCAGAAAGTCAAGCCTATCACTAAAACTTTTTTTTTAATTATGAGAGTACTATTGATTAATCCAAACATTTATTATTTAGGTTTGGTTGAAAACCCACTTCCACTTTCAAACGCACTAAATTATCTTTCATAAGATTACTAAGATAAAGATGGTATTAGCATTTTGGAAAAAAAAATAATAATTAATAGTTGAAGATGGATCATTTCGGGATTTAAATGCTATTTTTGAAATCTATTCTACATAATTTAAGTATTTTTCATTCAATGTGTAAAAGTATTATCCCTTTAAAAAATCTCAATGAGATGTTTCAGTGATTTTAATTAGTTCATTTAAGTGATGATATAGTTATTTCTCTTTGAGGAACTGCTAATCTTTTTGATAAGATTCATCTACTGAAGAATTAGAATAAATTTATAGAAGTCACAATAAGTACACTAATTATTACAAGATTATTTTGAAGATTTCATCTAAATAGATTTAATGCACAGAAACAATGAAATTTTTACGAGATATCATTATGAATAATAGTGCATAGAGCACGAAAACTTCACAATTCTTAAAATCAATCAAGTTAAAAATATATTTTAAGGATTTGCATGTAATTTTCTATGATTGTTAAAATACAGCGTAATTATTGAGAAAATTACTGTTAAATGTAGAGTTATGTGTGAGAAGCACTTCATTATTAGAATTTGAAATCATATTTATTTTCTTCATATTATTTGTTTTGCTTGGCTTTAAATTAAGTTTCAAATTAGAATTATTTTTTTTAACATTTCAAAGAAGGTTTAGTGAAAATCATTTAAGATTCAATCACTTAAAGATTTTGCTTCATAGCAACTACTTCTACAAAGTTGGGGCTCACTAGTAATTTTACTAAGCAATTTCATATCTCTACAAAAGTTTCATTTCAGAAATTTTACATTACTGTGTTGTGCAACAAATGTAACAGTACAAAGTATGGTATAGTAAAATTCTTGTGAAAATATTAAATTTAGGACTATCTTAGAAGAAAAGGGCTGCCATAAATATGCCGAAAGGTGATAATATTCATATTTAAATTAAAAGAGGGGGAAACAAAGACTTGAAATTTATCTGAAACTGAATTTCCAATTATCGAATTTGAGGCGTAGTTTACCGCTTATAAAAGTTTGTGCTAACTTTCGAATGAATTTAGGGATAAAAAAAAATTATTCTTTTACAATAATTCAAATCATAATGTTTGGGATAATTAAATAAGAATAAATGAGGTATAAATACATTTTTAGTACATATGTATCAGATTAACCAAAATATATTCGAATTATAGATAATACTTTATTATTTTAATAAGCAATTTTATAGTCAAACCACCGATGAATTTTAATTAAAATGTTCTATTTGACCTAGATCTACTACAAATAAGAGTTCTTAAAAAAATTATTAGGAATTTTTTTTAAGCTGCTGCTGCTAGTATCGATGACAGTTTATTTTTCCAACATTAAAAACACTAAATATGGCCCTTCCAAGACATCAGTAATGTCTCTAACTCAGCCATATAACTTTCTTTTACTTTCATTGCGAACAACTAGTATATGTACAATCTGGCTATTTATTATTTTCGAATTAAAGTCAAATAACCGAGTCAAATAATCGTCGTGCCGCCATAAATCACGAAAAACCTGTTCACATGAATAACTTGAACACAAATGAAAGCTCTGGAAAACGAACTGCGCATTTATACTTTTTCGTTGCGATACTACTGCCATCTGTATATTTGCATATTGCTATCCCATGACTTTTGTCACTTCAGTGTATATTCTATAAGACAGGAATATATATATATATATATATATATATATATATATATATATATATATA
>JAOUZG010003149.1:1189806-1208471 GCA_026289955.1 Argiope argentata
TGCACAAGTGATTGAGGCAATAAAAGATTGGTTAAAAAGTCCAAATTTAAACTTTATTTCCTATTTGACACCGGAACCACCAGACTTGAATCTGGACTTGTATTCAGATATTTTTGATTGAGGAGGGTATATTGTGTATGTAAATATTTCATTATTTTTTTTTATTTTCTATATATTTTTTTAAAAAATGTAATTACTTTTATATTTATTTATCCTTGTATATTTTTATGTAAATAATTCAATACATTTATTTTTAATAAATGTATTTATTTTGTTTAAACATTTTATTTTGTAATTTATTTTGATAGATTAAATATTACACGAAAAATTATAAATTTAAAGAAAAAACTTTATAATTGGAAAGGGGGGGAATATGTATACAATCTATTAAAAATACACTATTAAATAATAAAAAATTCCAAATTGAAATAATAAATGATATATTTACCCCCCAAAAAGGGTTTAAAGTTTTTTGAAAATTTTTTAGTATATATTGTAATAAATTTATTTCAAGTTCAATGATTTAGTATGCATCTCATTATATCCCTTTCAGTTTTCAATTGTTCGATTTCAGTGTTGAACTTTAAAATTTCAGCTTAAAATTGGTCAATTTCTTTTGCAAACAAAGCTTACTTTTTTTTGCCAACGTTTTTTCATTTCTGTCTTACCAATACGACTCCGTTTCCGTTTTCATTCTTTTATTAGATCGCTTGATTTTATTCATCATATTTTGTTGTCGAGGAGCTAACACGTACAATTCATTTTGAAGACATTCAATCGTGTTTCCCTTTTGAATTTGAGCAAAATACCATCCCTTTTCACTCATATTCATGTTTTCAGGGTTCACTTTTAAATACATTTGTTTTTTTTATACCACGTTAACCACTTTTGTTTCCTCTTACACGGTTTCCTCTTTACACGGTTCAAATTTCTTTTATAAAGGAACCACGCAATTTTTATTTCCAGTTAGTTAAATGAATTGATACAGCAAATTTCATGTGATGTGTTTCATGTCGAATTTGAACAATATCCTTTTCCCATTTATCCACGTCTTTGCTACGCAATTGTTGTCTCAATAATTCTTCGATTCCATTTTCAAAACACCTACCTTCAAACACCTTTCAACATGCACAAAAAGGCTACCGCGTGAGGATGTAATGTCCGATTGATGTAAAAGAGAGAAGTTTCAGTATAATAAGTTTAATCGTCAAAATAATTTAATATTTCAGGAACTCCTTCATCACAAGAATTTGGACGACACATAATGAATGGTCCTAGCGAGATGTAAAACATTTTTCATTATAAACTTTTTAGATTTTTTGGTCATGGCATACGAACTTTGGCCTTCCAAATCTTTTCAAACTTATTTTCGGGCTCATAGGCAATAATCATGTCACGATGTACACATTTATAGCCTTTGTTGTTTTTTAAACTATCACACAAACACCAAAAGGGAAGTTGGACAAACCAATCTCGAATCGTTATCATTTCTCTCACAAAAGTTTCATATGCAGAGGCTTTAATCATTGCATGATCCACCTTAAATCCTTTTTCAAAAACCTCTGAAATATTCCACGTACTTCTTTACCCAAACCGCTACGTTCGTCAAAATGAAAACTTTCAGATTTGCTGTTTATTAATTTCAAATTTCCAAACCCTGCATCAAACAAACCCACGTATTCGCTTAATCCGTCTTTGATTCGCTCACGCATGTTACCCGAAGTAGATACAAATTTAGAACACGGGCATATAGTTTTTACCTCTTCAATGGTCTGACGAATTGGTTCATTCACTGTTTCACCCGTTTGAACGGTATTGAATTTTACAAAATCCTTGATACATTGTATCGTATGCTTTTTAATTTTGAGATTATACTTTTCATCCTTTTCCCAATGATAATGACCCGAACAAAACACGCATTCATTGCTTATTTTTAAATTGTGACTTTTCGATGTGTGCGTTTTGTAATAATTGTCTACAGTCATTGTATCTTTGCATTCAGGACATTTCACTTTTATGGAGGAAAATTTCTTTAAACGCCTGTAAAAGGTTGCATTCGTTCGCTTGGGAGGAGACATTTTATTATTATACGCTTAGGTTTTTTTAATAAAAAAACTCAAAGGTAATCCTTTATTTAATAGGAATTTTTTTTAATATTTTTGACGTTGTTCAAAAATTTATTTTGAACAGTATAAAAATAATAAATGGGTAAAAATGGTCATTAGTGTGCCACCGAGTTTGTCACCAATATAGCAACCCAACGCAAAGCTCTTGTAGTAACCCTAATGATGTTTTGTTTACTTCTTCCTACAATGGTTGAGTTGCACATGAGCTTCAACTCTTATGAAGACTGTTAAATTAAAAATAATAACAATTAAATATTTTATTTTTGATCTGTATCATAATTAAGATTTTTTGTATAGTTAATAAGAAGTTTCAATTATATTTTTAATACAAATTTAAAATATTTATTCCTTTACTCATTTTAATTTTCAGTATGCGGTTTCACAAAATCGTCTGATTTATTTCTTTACGAAGTCGTCTGCTTTCTTTCTTTAAAAACCGTCTGAAATAGAATTATTCACATTTCTCGTTCTTTAAAATTTCCTATTAATTTTTTTTTTTGCATCTTTGTCTTTCGCAATTATTTATTATGTACTGTTCATGTTATCCGCACATTCCTTAAGTTCAATGTGCAAGCGAAGCTACTAGTTTTCCGCTCCCGGGCCTAGCGAAGCCGTAGGATGTTTTTTTTAAGTTAAAAAATTTTGCCCGGTGCCTTCTTAAAAAATTTTCCGGCATCTGTTGAAGGCACCGGGTCTGGAAAAAAAATTAAAAAGACAATGCTTATCGGTTAAAAAAAATCATATTTATATTGCGCTCAGTCGTAACCGTAACTATCCCATAAAAGTGTTTGTTTACTTTGTTCGCCATCTTTATTGGCGACTTGGCATCCTTGGCGCGGCAAGGGGCACACTATACGTAACCTTTACCAATAAATGAACTTGAAAATTAATTAAACCTACTTTGAAAGGTTTATTGACCAATATAAAAAATACACCCGACATTGGGCTTTAACAATTAAACCAACTTTGAAACGTTTCTCTTAAAAAGTTATTCTATTAAAGTAAAAAATATATATTCTAAAAAGATTATTACATATTGTTTTTTTAATAACATTTTTCTCAAATGCGAGGTTATAAGTGTAATAAGATTCTCTTTTCATTTTATAGGGTTATAGTATGGGTATCTGACATCAGCGATTTTTTTTAAATATTAAATTATAAATAGGAGTTACAATTTAAGATGACAAAAACCTGAAAAATCTAGGTTGATAAAAATATCATTTTTGGAAAAAGGTGTAAAAATTCAAAAACTGCAAACAAAAGCAGTCTTTTGGAAACTCTGCACTTTTCTCCAAAGCCTGTTTATTTTAAATTGAAATTTAAATAAAAATTCACATTGAAATAAAATGACAAATTTATTTAACAAATTTCTTGCACAGTAAAACATTACCATTTTTTTTAAATACAAAATATGTAACAAATTTCATGAACAGCAGAAAATATTTACACTAAAAATGTAAACCCATTATTATATGCAACGGAAGGGGGGGGTTATAGGATGAAAATCTATACAAACTAAATGCACGCACACACACACACATTTAAAACATGATGGATTTAAAATTGACCCTTTTCATTTCCTCTTTTTGATTTTTTTTAATTGACAAATTTTGAATTGAAAAAAGATGAAATAAATCCATTTATGGATAGTTAGCAGATAAATAAACTGTTAACTATCCATAAATTTACCTCCTATATCATAAAAAAATGAATGTTTTTTACAAGTTTAAAATAGATATTACAAAAAATGACTGGTCAAATCTCATATAAAATATGTTGTTTCTTTTTTTAAATTAAAAATTTCCAGCAGTTGGATTGTAAACATAATGCAATATTTTTATTAAGGTAGTAATAATGTCAATAATAATGATATGTCTCAAGGAAAATGATAAAATATAGTAAAGATTAGTTTAATTTTTATAGTTTTGAAATAGGTCATACAACAAAAATAATAGTTAAGAAATAGGTTATACAATAAAAATAGTTAAAATCAGATTACTTTCAAAAAGTTGAAGTGCCTTTATTACTACCTTACTAACTGGAAGGTCTTTTAAAGTCCTATAAAATAAAAAATATATAAGTTAATTAAATTTAACATTTAAAAAAGTATATACAACTTTAAATATCATACATCAAAATTAAAAATTTTTGCTAACACTATATATAAAACAAATAATTTTGATATAATATTTATATAAACAATAATAATGTTTAAATTTTCATCATCATTTGCTTCTCTTAGTTTATCCTTTCAATAATAAAAAAATAAAAACAATGTGTAAACAATATAATAACCTTTAACAATTTTTAAACAAATACATTTGGGTTATTGAATATAACTTATTTCAAATTGTAACCTTTGTTATTTTTAAATAGGTCAATGATATACTTAATTCAATGACATGCAAGACAAATAATTTGCAAAAATATATAAATTCCATTATATCAGATTTAAGCTCAGTTTATCCAACTCAACATATCATCAATATTTAAAAGTAATGGCTCTTTTAATGTTATATTATTAAAGAAATGAACTTACAAAAAAAGTCTATACATTATTCATTTTGATATTATTCTTATAAACATTTTTTAAACAAAAAAATTAAAGAAAGTAAATTATTTGACTTACCCATTCCTCATAAAGTATCTCATTAGATTTTTTAGATCTGTAAAGATCTTCCTCTGCGGCCTAGGTGACATATCTTTATCTGCAAAATAAAAGAGAAGAATAATTTACATTTTAATATTAGCTTAAGTACATAAATGAGTAATAATTAGGTATAAAATTTTTAAAAATTACTTAGAATCTGTTTCTATTGACTAGGTATAACCAAATAACTATTTTTTTTAAATATATACTTAATCACTTGACATATGAAAAAAAGGTAAATTAAATTACACATCTTATCTAGAACAAGTATTGTTATTTTAATACTTATAATAATGTAAATAACTTTTAAGATATTGAAAACTTTCTAATTAATTATACATTTTTAGTTCAATAATTTGATACACGTGTCAGACATCATATGTGAAGTAGTTAAAATCAAACATTCATTACTTCTATTTGCTATTTTTATCTAATTAATGAATAATTTTTATTTTAAAATAATATCAAATAAATTATAAAACAAATATATATGAAAAAAGAATGAAGAAAGTATAAATATTTTTTTTTTCCATCAGATCTTTCCTCATTATTCTTAGCTACACAATATTAAAATTACAAACATTTATTAATAGAATAGTTTGAAGGAAAACGAATAGTTTATAATACAGCAATTTTAATTTAAAAAACTATTATATGAGATATTTTATATTAATAAAAACACTTTATTGAAAAATTTGGGGGGAGAGGGAGTATTTTAAATATATTTAAGTTTTCAAATATGTATTTTATCCATTAAATTTAATAGCATTATTGGGATAAATGGAGCAAATTCCTTGTTTTATTATTACATTCATAATGAATTTCAAGAAAAGGTAATTAAATTAAGATTTTAATTAACAATTAAATTATAAACTTAAGTAATGGATATTGAAATATATCAATATTATATTTGCTGCTAGATAAAAGTATCTTACCATACTTGATATCTCTTATATAAAAGTTCTATTTTATAAATTAAACAAGCTCACAAAACGACAATACATAAAAGTTTCAATTGCAGCTTAATATTCTAAGCTTAATAATTATGTCCTTTAGCGACAGATACAATGGTGGTATAGGCTCAAAGTCAAGAAATAAATATACAGAATGAGACACAAATTCAACATAGAATAATATATTATTATAATTTAAAATCCCCTTATACTCAAGCAAACTCATTTTTGCTAAAATTAAAAATATGAATATTAGAATTTTTTCATATTATTATTACTATATCTAAATAACTAGTTATTTAAAATACATTAAATAAAATACTTACGGTTCATAGCCATTATTTTCTATTATTCAAAGCAAATATAACCAACAGACGTGGTGCTGAATATTTATGTAAATCTTTTAATTATTTTTCCCATGAACTTTGCAATTTGTTTTACTATATAATGAACTCTAATGTTTTTGTATGTCTCATGCAAAAAAGATAGAATTTCAGCTAATTGGTAGTTTCCTCAATTAGGATGTTACAAGATTCCACGTCTTTAACGTGTTGTAAACTTTTTAACTTGATAGAGCTCGCATTGCTATAAAAAAGTTGACTATTTAAAATTATAAAAAACATTTGTTTATTTTATAAACTTTATTTATATACTGATATAAAAATCAGTATCTCTTTCTAATAACAGCTGAAACAAATATTTTAAAAACCACTCCATTTACTGATAAAAAATTTATTTCTATTACAATGGGAAAAATTACCCATATAAATTTGTTTTATTTGTATTCTACAGAGGTCTCTAGAACAATTGCATTTTTACAAGTATTTTTATTTCTACAAGGTATTGATATAATTTACACACCACAATATGAGCACACAGCAGTAATACACATTTAATTTTTTCATTGAATGTTAATAATTTAAATATAAACTTATAATATTTATAATGTAAAAAAATCACAGATAAAAGATATCCATTAAATTGTATTCAATACATGATTCACAAGGAAAACTTATGTGCTAAGGTCAATTAATTATTACCTAAAAAGATTTAAATATCACACCTTTAAATGAAAAAAAATAAAGGGACATAATATACCTTTAACAAATTGATTACTTAATTTTAATCTTAAAAATAATGAATGTTTCATCAAATTGAGCAACTTACGATTTGCATAGTTTTTGCAATTGTAAAAAACAAAAATTAAACAAAGTTACTACACCCATTTTAAAGGAATCCCATTTTCACTTTTATTTAGATAAAGCTTACAGAAATTAAATGATTCTAAGAAGAAAATAATTTGACACTAAAAATCTCCCCATAATTGATTTTATAATATAAGTCAAATCTATAAAGATGCTGATAATTAATCAAACTTTATAATTGATCTCATAACCCTTTTCAGATTTATAAGTGTTCAAAAAATAAAAAAAAGAACTCACAAGAATAGCAAATATGTTCATCTCATAATTTTTATCAGTTTTAATAAATATAATACTGAAGATATTTTATATTACATATAACTTACTTCTTTGCAAAAAACATTGATATTTTTTAAAGTTAAACTAAAAAAACAATATATGAGAAATTTACCAAAGATATGCAATAAGTAAAAAATATAGTTCTCTTCAAAAAAAAAAAAATCAATGTAGAACAAATAAATCAATTGAATAAAAATTCCTAAATGTTAAAAGTTTAATCAAAAGCTATAAAATACCAGACAATCGAATCCATTGGGAAAATTATTCTTCACTAAATATAAAATGAAATAATTATTACATAAATGACACAAATGTAAACCATAAAAACTAAATAAATTGCTAGGTTAAATTGTATAAAAACATTCATTTTTTATGGCTGTAGAATGTAAATCTATGGATAATTAGCAATTTATTCACTTTAATTTTAAGTGGTTCAAACTTCAATATTAATCCCAACTTTTAATTTAAAACTGTTAAAGTAATAATAAAAATTGGAGGGTTTTCAAACAAATCTGGATAACCTGGAACATTTTTAATCAATATCTAACATTATAATATTAAATCATAATATAATTTAAAATTTTGTGTGTCATATCTTATATTATTACTCTCAATAAAAAATTCAAACAGCTAAGGTGAAAATTGCAAAAAAAGTCATATTTAAGGTCCCCGATTACCTTATATTCAATAAATAGTAACTATATCCATTTAAAAAATAAGCTAGTATTAATCTGTACCAAAACAGATATCATAAAGCAACTTTATCAGAAATTTTAACTTATTTTAAATCAAGTAAATAATTTAATGTTTCTAATGTCGTAAAACAATTAAAACTTTGTGTAAAAAAACATGATGAAACATTTTAAAATATAATCCACAATACTTATACAATAAATAATGGGTATTTTCCCATGTACACATTACTTAAAAAATATGCACTAGGATATGGATTATAAAATTGATTTATAGATTTTAATATAAAAAACTTTAATGACATGTTTTTATAACTCTAAACTACTGATTTTTAAAAAACATTTAATTAATTCTGAGTTGTTAAATTGGTTAATTTGCACTCAAACTTCAAGATTAATTCCAACTTTTGTTTCAGAAAGGTTAGAGTAAGTATTAAAAGTTGGAGCATTTTTAAGACAAATTTAGAGTACCTGGAACATTTTAATTAACGTTATTTACCGCTAATATTATATTATCCTAATCCATAAATAAATATAATGTTTCAAAATTTTGTGCGTTATCTCTAATAATGTTACTCTTAATACTTGTAAAATTTCAAACTTGAAAATTGCACAAATTCATTTTAAAAGTCCTTAGTCACCTTAAGGATAAATTATTAGTTTTGTTTAGATGTGAAAATGTAGAAAATAATTTCTAAATCTTATTATGGCCAAATAAATCTAATAAATTGAAATAGATCAAATTTCACAATATGATGATGACATTATAGGTAATTTTTGTCAATTTCTTACAGATAATAGATTCTTGTTAATACACATCTCTTCATTTATTTATGCTAACTATTTATTTTGTAAACACTATTTGAAAGATAAAATTTCAAAATGTTGCATATTCATAAATTTTTGGTACTATTCTAGTTTAACTCTTTACTTGGCACATTTTTTCAAAAATTATCAACCATGAGATTACACCATGTTTTTCGACCATGGTGAAACATAAAAAAGAATTACATATTTACAAAATAACAAATACATTCTACTTATAAAAAATTACTAAACAAAAATAATATAAAAAATTCACCGTTCAAGCTAAATTTTGATCTATATTAAAAGAACACGTTTCACAACTAGTTAAGTTAATGCAACAGAGAGAGAGAGAGAAAGGAGGCTTTTTTCCGGCTTATGCTCCTTAATGCAACAGGTAACAACCAGGAAACTAAACAAAAGTTTAATCTGATTGGTTTATTTGAATAATGATTTTTTAAAAAAATGAATGAATTCAAATTATTTAAATATTATTATATTTTAGGGAAAAATTTTGCAAAATAAAAAATTTAATCATCACTTATATAGATAATTTCTCCAATTTAAATAAATTGTTTTAATAATAAATTTGTTGAATTACAAATGAGTTAAAAAATTCAAGAGAAACGGGACTGGAGTATGGAATTCCGCTATAGATCCCAATAAAAAACATTGTTGGAGTCATTTTGTTATACCTACTTATCCAAAACTCATTCGCGAAAAATAGAAAAATCATTCTTTTGCCTATTCTATCATTCTTTTGCCTATTAGTTCTAAATTCTACCAATAGATGGCGCCAGAAAAGTAAACAAAATTGCACCATATCAGTGACTCATGTTACAGGCAGTTGAAAATGATTCTTATCGGAAAGCGCATTGTTAAATGCGAGTATTCGAAAGTCAAGGTCACTATCAGTGTGAGGCCCGCTGTGATTTATAACTTTACAGCGACTTCACTGAAAAGGGAGAAGTCGCTGTTCCGATAGATTTCAGTGATATGCAATTAAGTGTTACGATTATTCCGAGAATAATCAGTCCAGTCACCTTTCAATCCATTCACAGATTTCTCCTTTTATCTTTATTCCCGTTAAGGAGACGGAACCCTGAGGACACAAGGGGAAAATGCTTTGTGTTTCTAGGACTTCCTTTCCTTCCCCTGGAGGGTCGGGGATCGCCCGATAGCCTTCTTTTCTTTCAGAAGTGTCGGCTCGGGCCGTTTTGAGATAGCAATTTGTCAATACGGGGAGTTGTAACAATTTTAGGTTGAAAGGAATTAGGAGCGATTTTAGGTTGAAAGGAATCTACTACTATTTTTATTTCTCTTCCACAACATATTTGCCTATAGTCAACTTTAAGATTTTATATTACGCAGGGCCTAAAAGACCTCGCGCAAAACAAACAGTTCAAATCAAAGAATTTCTTTTTTCTAGTTGCATAATTTATAAGTACAAATGTTAAAAATTACAAAATGCTACAATAAGTAACACTTTATCATGTATGAGTCATGGTCAGTTTCTTATATGTTTCATTACGTACACATATTTAATGGAATATTTATTGATGCCGAAAGTTTGTCTCAATACTGTTGTGCAGAAATATGAAACCCGGGAAATCTAGATTCGTAATAAAACAATAAAAATAAATACATTTCTATTAAATTAATGAAATAAAAAATAATAATTTAAACAAAATAAATTGTATTAAAGTATGAAATTAAACTGACCAATTTATCAGAAAAAGTGGTCTCGTTCTCTGCATTGCCTATGATTGTGAAATACTTAAATCGGTTTCTGATTAAAAATCGAAATGGACTAGCTCCCGGGGGGGGGGGGTTCTAGTAGCATGATGGAATATTATGAAAACCAAATAGTTATGAGTTTAGTTCCTATTTGAAAGCAAATTATTAAAATAGAAAAATTTAACGACTATGTCTCAGATACTATTTGTTCTTTTGTATATTAGAGCACTTGATAATTATAAATAAAAATAAGCATTTTTTCTGAAAACTTGGCAGTAAATCTTAATTTCCACTTTCTTGTGTCTGCATATTTCCAATTTTAATATGTGACATTTACTTTAAGTAATATTTCTGGTGATTTGAAGCATTTAAAAATATTTAAGGAAGCATTCAGTTGGAAATTCCAGAATATATGCAATGCTGTTAAACAATAAACGACAAATTTAATAATTTCCTTTATAAGTCTCCATCCAAACGTCATTTAAACACGTTTTTTAAGAATGCTATATTTGCACAACATCTTGTAGTCCCCAAGGATCTTAGTTTTATTTTTTTAACATTAAGGCAGCTAAGTTATATTTTAAGAACATTTTAAATTTAAACCTGCAATAATCGCAATCAAGATTAGAGAATAAAATATATCCGCCAGCGGTTTTCAAAAGAGATTCTTAAAAATATATATCAATTTAAGATATAGTGAACAATAAAATAATTCTGGTCACAATTTTTTAAATTTAAAGTCTTGAAAAAATGCTAAAAACAAGCATATTGAAAAAATGTTAGAAATCAAAAACAAAATGAAACAGCAAATATCAAAAAGAGTGGCGTAGAAAAAAGCATATTTAAGTCTTCACATGAATTTAGTAATTGCTTATTTAAATCAAAGAAATTTATCCTTTTTCAGGTAGTGTTTTTTCCTGGAAGTCGAGTAATCGTTTATTATTATTATTATTTATTTATAAAATGCCGTTTGAACTCAGGGAAAGGAATTGGCCGAGCCATCGTCACTCCCAGTTCTATTAAAACCGTTGCTTCTTAAAATCTTCTGAACAAACCATGTAGTCGAGGACTTAAAGGTTTGCCTATCGGGGATGGTGACCTTCGGGCGACGGGGCCTCTACTACATTCCTTGTGTCTGGGAAAGGAAGAGAAAAGGACGGACCTCTCAAGTTCACATCTTCTGATTTTCTGTAAACCTTTTACCCACGCAGCGTTTAAATCAGCAGGCATTTTAAAAGGGGCATTGTATCATATTTAACACACTTCGAAAAACAGAGGGGAAAGTATCCAGGCGAAATTACTTTTTAAATAATACTTTTCTATACTACTTTCACATTTTAAATCTTAATTCTTATAGAAAAAGTGACGCGTTCTGAAGGAAATTGATTTAAATAGTTTTTTTTTGTATCATTTAAGAGGGCATCAACATTTCAAATGGAGCATTTGCCAATAAAAAAATAAATTACTTGATACTTAGTGCATTTTATGATAACTATCAGAAATAATTTAATTTATTTTGTGCTTAAGATATAAAAAAAGATTTTAATTTTTTTGTAGTAAAAAAAACTTTTTCCCTAATAATTTTTTATTTTTCATTTATTGATACGCACTAAATCGTATATTTGAAGTGAAGGAATATTTTAAATGATACTCTGTTTTTATTATTAAGTTACATTAAATTATTGCCTGATTTATTATTTTTGTTTCAAAAGCTTTCAATTTTTAGTAATCCTCATGGGAACAACAAATAGATTAGACAACATTAAAGAATTTAACTCATCGGATTTTTTTAAAAAAATTCTTAATACTATACAAGAACCAAATCTGAGAAATGTTTATTTAATTTATGTATTAAATTAGGAGAATTTTATGCCCTATGTAATTCATATAAGAGTATCTTACAAGCTCGGCTTGATTTTTATAGTCTTAGTGAAAAAGATAAACCATAGATAGTGTCATGTTAAAGGAATTCCGCTATAAAATTATGCTTGAATCGGGGGAAAAAATTTGCAAAAAACTGAGTTTTTTTTTTTAAATTATGTACATACACTGAGATTTATGAGGATTACTGTCAGTTGGATTACCTTGTTAAAGGGTCAAATACACAATGATGAGAGATGAATTTTATCAATTATGAGCTTTAAAATCTTTATAATTGTAATATTTATATTAACGAAATGTGGTATTAATCTTACTATTATTTTTTTAATTCCTAAAGTATATAATATTGTGAGACGCAAACACCGTATTTACATGATACCGAATTTTTAAACATTTTCTATGATAGATAGCTGAAAATTTTACAATAGATACTTCGACAAAATGCAGAATTTATTTCAATATATAAGAATGTAAATTTGAACGCCTTTTAGTTTTGATAATAAATGACAATCGAAAGGCTGGTTGCAACTTTTGGGGGGGGGCAATTTATCTTCCTTTACTTTCAGAAATTTCCCTTCGATTTCTTAAATCTTAAGTTTAGATTGAAAGAGACTCAGTATACACTACTGATATTTTCTTGAAATGACGTTTTTGCAAATGTATGAGATTATATATCTGGAGTCTAACGATCTCAGTTCACTTTTACATACCTTTAAAATACTTTGTAGAAGAAGTGAAATTTTTTTTATTTTAATTGTTAATTTATTTAAGTTCTTTTCAATTAAAATATTTTAAAGAAAGTCAGTTTAAAGCAAAAAGAATAAATAAGCATTTTAAATGTGAACTTTATAAATTATTTCTCGATAAATTCTGAAATCCACAAAATTTTAACAAACGAAGCATTTTTTTCTTTAACTCATTGCCAACTATAATATTTAATGATATCTAAACAAAGGTATTCATATATACATGATGCAAGGCTTTATATACTGTTACGTTTTTAGCGTAGCGGGATCGGATTGAATGGACTTTATTTGAGGACAGCACAAACAAATTTATTTACAGCTATTTACAGGTATATACAGGATGACTCGGAAAAGTAAAACTTCAGAAAACACAATTCAGCAATAATCAGTCACTTACAGCGTAAATGCAAGTCCTACGCACAATAAACACGGTTTGCAAGACAGCTATAGTATAGCACAGCAACAGTAAAGCACAGCGAGCTCAATAACACAGCGTTAACAGCAAACGCAAACACAGCTCACAAGCGTAACTCCGCGAGTAAAGCGAAACGCTTCTCTTTGAGAGATTAACTGCCAGGAAGAGGCAACCCGCCTCTTATATACGCGGGAGAAAGCGCCGGGAGAAAAAGCGGTTCAACCAGAATTGACTCGGGGTTACCAGAACATTCTTCCCGCCAAGTCAACCCGGCTGGCGCGGAGCATCCCGTGAAGCGCAGCCAACGTTTTCACCTTTGGAGTGCGTTTTGCTCGCTCGTAACATTGCCCCCTCCTCAAGGACTGCACATCCCGGGCAGTACAGACACAGAGCAGAAGACAATAACATAAACACAAAATTTCAGACATAAACATTGAAATATAATTAACATAAAAAAACTATTTACAAATATACAGATTACATTTTCATAAATGAGGAAACCATGGTTTCAACTAAGTATTTGATAAGTTACCATAATAAGGGGCTAGCCGGTCGTAATGTACTACTCTTGGTTTCGAGTTCGGTGACTTCCTTATTCGAACCACGACGTCATTCAGTCTTTTCAGGACTGTATAAGGGCCTTCCCAGGAAGACTGCAGCTTCGGAGAGAGTCCCTTTCGTCGAATCGGGTTCCAGAACCATACCTTGTCACCTTCCTTGAATTCATGTCCGGTGGCTTTAGTGTCGTACCTGGTCTTCATCTTCTCCGTCGCTATGTTGATCCGATCTCGGGCAAATCTGTGTACGTCTTCTAAACGGGCCTGGAGGTCTTGAACATAATCCACAGGCGAAGAAGGCGCATCCGGAAGACACCCGAACAGAAGATCACAGGGCAGTCGGAGTTCCCGTCCAAAGAGCATCTTGGATGGTGTGAAGCCAGTCGTTTCGTGAACCGCGCTTCTATAAGCAAGCAGGAACAAGGGTAGTTTCTGATCCCAATCTTGTTGGTTCTTCGAAACGAAAAGAGAGAGGTTATTCAGAATAGTACGATTGAACCTCTCCACCATGCCGTCTGATTGGGGATGAAGAGGTGTTGTCTGAGTTTTGTCGATTCGGAGGAGTTTGCAGAGTCCTTGACATACAGCAGAAGTAAAATTCCTCCCTTGATCGGAGTGAAGCTGAAGAGGTGTTCCAAATCTGGAAATCCAGTTCTGAAGTAAGACTTCTGCTACAGTAGTCGCCTCTTGATCAGGAATTGGATAAGCCTCTGGCCACTTCGTGAAATAATCCATGACGACTAGAATGTTTCTATTTCCATTGTCCGTCCGAGGAAGAGGTCCCAAGATGTCAAAGGCGATTCTCTCAAATGGTGCACCTACATTATACCGCTGTAACTTACCACGATTGCGTGTTTTAGGTCCTTTACGGGCGTTACAGTCGTCACATGTTCTGCACCATTCTTGAACATCATCTTTCAAGTTGTTCCAATAGAAACGCTCCCGGACTTTATGAATTGTTTTCATGACTCCGAAATGGCCACCTGCAGGACTGCTGTGTAACTCCTTCAGAACTTGGTTTATCCTTGATCGGGGAAGTACAAGTTGCTTCTTAACTGACTTCCCATCTTCGGACTCCCATTTTCTATATAAGATGCCGTTTCTAATTTCAAGTGAATTCCAGAGAGCCCAATAACGTTTAGTTCCAGTACTGAGGCTTGAAATGTCCTGCCATTCAGGTCTTGAATTGTTTGATTGCATGAATTCTATAATTGGTTTAATGTCAGGATCATTTATTTGTTCTTTGTGAACCTCTTCATCGCTCCAGGGATCAGAGTGAGGTGGGACGGCTCCTGCGATTTGGCGCACAGTTGGTGTAACAAGCCCATATTTCTTTTCAACAGAGGAGCAATAGCGACAACCCTCGGAGCAGGGCTTTCTTGATAAGGCATCTGCATTTCCATGCAACGACCCTTTTCGATGTTTAATTTCAAAGTCGTATTCTTGAAGTTTCTGTATCCATCTGGCTATCTGACCCTCCGGATTCTTGAAATTTAAAAGCCAAGTCAGAGATGCATGGTCCGTTCGGAGCAGAAATGTTCTTCCATAAAGGTAACTATGAAAATTCTCCACGGCCTTCACTATAGCGAGCAATTCTTTCCTGGTGACACAATAATTTCGTTCTGGTTTCGAAAGGCACTTGCTCCAATATGCGATGACACGTTCGTGGCCGTCGATTTCCTGAGACAATACTGCTCCAACGCTCTCATTACTTGCATCTGTATCCAGGATGAATTGTTTTTCAGGATCAGGATAGGACAGGATGGGAGCCAATGTCAAGGCTTCTTTCAAGTCGTTAAATGACTTTTCACATTCATCCGACCACAAGAATTTTTGTTTGTTTTCAGTTAGCCTGTGTAGTGGTCTAGCGATTAAAGAAAACCCCTTAACAAATCTCCTGTAATATGTACAGAGGCCCAAGAAGCTTCTAAGTTCATGCACATTTTCAGGGCGGCGCCAGTCTCTAACTGCTGACACTTTTTCCGGGTCTGTTTGGACACCCGCTGCAGAAATTATGTGTCCAAGGTAGCTTACCTCATGACGAAACAAACGACATTTAGATGGATTCAACTTCAAGTTGGCATCTTTTAATTTATCTAGAACCTTTCTCAAATTACAAAGATGCTCTTCAAAATTCCGTCCGACAATGATGATGTCATCAAGATAAACGAGGCAAGCTTCTGGAGTAAGTCCTTTTAAAACTGTCTCCATTAGGCGTTCAAAAGTTGCTGGCGCATTACAGAGGCCAAAAGGCATGACCTTAAATTGCCACAGTCCATGTCCTCCAGTTGTGAACGCTGTTTTCTCACGATCGTCAGGATGGATCTCCACTTGCCAGTATCCACTCTTCAGATCGAGAGTGGAGAACCACTCGTTCCCGGAGAGTGTATCTAGTGTATCATCGATTCGGGGAAGAGGGTACGAATCTTTCTTCGTGATGTCATTCAATCGCCGGTAATCTACACAGAATCTTGTAGAACCATCTTTCTTTCGGACCAAAACGATGGGAGAGGCCCAAGGACTAGACGAAGGTTCGATGACGTCCTTTTCTTGCATGTCATTTAACAAATCTTTCACCTCTTCCACTTTGGCAAATGGCAATCTTCTGGCGTTCTGTCGTATAGGAGGATGTTTTCCAGTATTGATTCGGTGTTGCGTTAACTTTGTTCTGCCAACATCATCAGATGTTTGGGAGAACAAGTCTTTAAATTCATCAATAATTCTTCCTGCAGCAACTCTTTGCTCTTCCTCCAATTCAGTGTCTTTAAGTAATTCCAGGCTCAAACGGCCGGAAGACTCCTTTGATGTTAAGTTGGAATTCTTCTCGATACAGGTAACTGGAGAGCATTTAGCTAGAACTTCACCCTTCTTAATTAATTTTGATTTATTACTAACATTGATAACCCTGACGGGTACATTCTTTTTCGAGAGATCTACAAGACTGGAGGCCACCATCGTTCCACTTGGAAGACTCCCGTCGCTGGAAAATTCAACAACACCATACCGGAAATTCTCCGTTTCGCCAGTAGATCCCTCTAAAATTATTTCTCTTCTAGCTGGGATGACAAAGTCTGTTGAAGCAACAATCTGATGGCATGTATTTACTCCTCCAGAACCTAAATGGAAAAGAGTCACGTCTTCTGATGTGGAGTGCAGGGAGTTATTTTTAAAGTCAATCACAAAATCATATTTCTTCAGAAAGTCCAGTCCAAGTATAAAATCATCTGTAATTTCCGCTACATAAACAGCATGGTCATAAGTAGCATTTCCAAATCTTATCACAATATTCATTTTTCCAATAATCGGGATTTTGTCACCAGTGACCGTTTGGAGGGTGACGCAGGGCGGTGTCCAGAGAATTTTCCTTCCGAGTTGTTCTGCAACATCTCTTCGCATGATGGTTACGTTGACTCCTGTGTCGACGATCATTCGGCAGGGAGCTCCGTTGATGAAGGCTTCGACGAATAAACCATTTTCACCGCCACCTCTGGAAGATATCTGTAAAACTCCAAAATGGGGCTTTTCTTCATCTGGCAACCTCCGCCCCGCGAGACCGCCAAATTCTAGTTTTCCTGGTTGTTTTGAGAAGGGTCTTTAGCCCGTTTATTTAAGCGGGCTGAACAATTCCTTTGAACATGGCCCTCGTCGCCGCATTTCCAACATTTAACAGTTCTCTGGCCATGTTTGTTGGGCCTTTCATCTCCTTTCCGGATAAACTGGCAAATTGTTTTCACCACTTCAGTCAGATTTTGCATCGAAGAATCTGATTCATCTTGAACCGCAGCACCTCTTACTGAGTGGCGATCCCTCCGTGAAGCTTGCTGAGCGGCTTCAAATTTCATTGAGTAAACCAAAGCTGATTTCAAGTCCTTCAATTCAGCCATTCGCAGGGACTTTTGTATCTCTGGATCCCTCACACCATCTATGAAATACTGCAGGGCCAGTGTTTCCCGTACCTCGGCAGGACAGTCGGAGAAGGCAAGATGGGAGAGCCTCTCAACATCTTCTGCAAGCTCTTGCAGGCTTTCATTCGATCGTTGTTGCCGAGTCTTTAACTGAAGACGGCTATAGTCCTTGAGGCACTTTTCTCCGAAGCGCAACTCCAGAGCGTTTGAAAGAGCTTCAAATTCCAGATGTTGATCTTCAGGAACAGTCCTCAAAATATCGGCAGCTTCAGCCCGTAGTGATGCAGCCAGTTGACGAGCCTTCGTGACTGTATCCCAACCATTGGCTTCTGCGACGATGGAGAATTGAGTCTTATAAACTTGCCAAGATGTTTTTCCGTCGTACGTGGAAACTTTAATGCTTGATTTAGGAATAGCAGGTCCATGTTGAGATATTTCGGGCTCTCGAGCATTCGAGGATTGGTTTTCAGTTTTTATCTGTGCACTTTCCATTCTCTTAAATTTTTCTTCGACCTTCCTCTCCATTTCTTGTTCAAATGTTTTAAACTTTTCGTCCACTTTTTCAAATTTCTCTTCAAAACTCTGTTGAATGTTACGAATCTTTGCATCGTTCTCTTGAACCTTTTCCGCCAAAGCATCCACTTTGTTGTTGATTACTTCGATAATATTCGCTTGGCCTTGTTCTATCTTCTTCTCCATATTCTCTTGGCCTTGTTCT
>JAOUZG010003149.1:1214016-1234517 GCA_026289955.1 Argiope argentata
AATTCCTGGCCTCACCATAACGTGATGTAACACTTTCGCGCAAGCGTATGGTGACGTCAGGGGAAATTCCCATGATCCCACAGTAACAGCTGTGAGTTTCAGTTTCGGTTTGAGTGTCTTTATGTAGCTTTGGTTGGATTTCGGGGCGTGAACGCATCCAGAGATGGTTGTAGGCGATGTGAATGATTCCTACAACTAAAAGTATGTATGTATATATTTGTAAATAATTATCTGTGCCTGTGTCCTCGTCAAGGAAATAAAAAATAGATGAAAATAAAAAACCTGGAATAATGCTTTCGATGTTGTATTCTGATTCACGTTGGAATACCTCGATTCTATCTCATCTAGAAGTTCCCGGAACGACAAGGTAAGAGTACCTTTTCTCTTACACTTCGATAAGTGAATTTGAGGCTTAGAAATCCCCAAAAAATGCAAAAATTGAAAAAGCACATACATTGGTTTAATTAAATAATATTAAATGTAAAAATTGAAAAATCACCTACATTGGTTTAATTAAATAATATTAAATGTAAAAATTGAAAAATCACCTACATTGGTTTAATTAAATAATGTTAGACACCAATATTGATAGTGACAAAATTTAAAATAAACTTGACAAATATTAAACATTAGATTTTTTTTATCAAGTCATTTATTTCAAGGTTGGTATATATTTTACATTTAAAAAATTACCTCCCTTCTCGGGGGTAATTTTTTTCATTTTTTATTGACAACTAAATTTACAATACAGAAAATATACAATAAATATACAATAATATAAATATCAAATACAATAAATATAATAAATAAACATAATTAATATAAAAAAACTATTTACAATACAATTTTTTTTCACTCTTTTCCTGCAGGATAATATTCAGTTACATTTCCATCTTCATCTTTATAGCAAATTAGTCTAGGGATGATACATTTTTCGAAATGTCGTTTTTCTGGAAATTGTACTTTAAATGTAAATTTTCTATTTTTGTTGAAGCGCGTCACCACATATGACTTGGGATTTTTGATTTTTTTAAATGTCTTCTTGTGCTGTGAAATATCATATATCTGGCTGAGGAATATTTAAACAATTTTTACCTCGGGTTGAAGAATTTTTGGCGAATCCATCTAATTTAAACTCGAATCTGGCTCTGCAGGATCTTCGTCCTCATCAATCACTATACACAATTTTCCTTCTGATAAATGATCTAATTTTTCATCATCATTAATTTTTGACGACGACGATGATGAATCGGGCAGGTGTCAGGTAGAATGTTCAACATCACTCGACGAAAAGTTTTGCTGTTGAAAGTATGAAGGCAATTCTTCAGCAGCAGAATCCACAATTGTGATAACATCCCTTTTGAAAAGTAAAATTTTAATGCTACACTACGAGAAGTTTAGAAAATGAATGTGGCCGACTGCAGAACTCGATTTATATACACGGCCAAAGAGTTGGGAAAACCTACAAATGGGAGGATCTTTAAACGCGATTGGCCCAATTCACTTCAAGACCACTTGAAACAAAAATAAACCTGGCTGATAATAATATCTCCAACATTGAACTAAAATTTAAATTTTAGAAATGAAAATAAAATTTAAGCACCAATCTTTAAGAATTAAATAAAAAAAATTGGTTTTTAATTCACCCCCTCCAAATCTAATGTTGGAAATTAAACTCTATACATTTTAAAAACTTTTTTGAAACCAAAAAAACGGGAGAAAATTTACCGTGTTTTACCACGGTAAATTTTCTTCCGTTTTTTTCGGGGAGTGGATCTTTTTTTAAAAATCCACTCCCTATGCAAAAAAATTCTTTTTTTGGTTCATTTTTCATGCCCACATTTCTTCTAATGCTAAATAATCGTCCCACTCCATAAGTTGCTGACAACAGGGGCATTCCACCAATTCTTCAAACTGCTAAAGCAAACAAAATGTGTGATGCACACATCCACATTCCATGATGAAATATGCATCCTCATCCAAATTTACCTCTAACAAACTTTCTCCACAAGTGGTATCAAATACAAATCGCTCCTCTTCAGCAATTTCAATTTCCGTTTCTTTCTCTTCAACATTTTCCGAGGAGAAAAACTTTTTAATTTTATCCTCGTAAACCTTGTAACACATTTTGCAAAGTAAAATTTAAAATGCTACACAACAGAGCGAGATAATTTGAAAATAAATGTACTCGACGACAGTCCCCGATTTATATACATGACCAAAGAGTTGAAAAACCCACACACTAATGGGAGGATCTTTAAACGCGATTGGTCCAATTCACTTTAAACACTCCCTTATTAGATTAAACAATCGATTAAAAAATGATCTACGTTGGCATTTATCGTTTGTTTTTACAATCGTCGCAATATTGGTCTCGAACAAAAGTAATGACGCAACGGTCTTTATTACAACACGGAATAATAAACAAATCACAATAACATTGGGGGCATTTGACAATTTCACACATTTTCTTTTCTTCTTCAATCTTGGTTATAAACTTGAAACCAATCTTGATTGGGATTTTTTGTTGACACCGCATTTTTCAATATCCCGCTCCTTTTTTCGAAATAAACATTATTAGACCAACTTTGGCTGCAAAAACCCCACCCTCGATTTCATGTTTACTTTAGATTAGATTCATCTTTGACCCTTTTCTATCATGTGATCCTTTAGAAATAACGGTATAAAAGGGGGAGAATCATTGCATTTTAGCACAAATCTTTTCTCCCCTTGCAAATATTAATCTTTATCTCGTTTAAAAAAAATTCTGCTTGTCCTATTCTTTTTCTCCTTTAAAACCATGGAACAAGTTGCCTTTACCGCATCTATTCAATTCATCAATGACGACCTGGATGAAATTTCGATCGTGTATATTCCCAATGGAGAAAATTGCACCTACAACACCATCAACTATAAAGCTCCAGGTGAAACCATCAAAAGTATCGATTCAACGACCCTGGATCGAATCATGGACGGTTTGTTGACTTTTTACATTAATACGGTTGTTATAGAAAAATGTGGATTGCCGTGAGAACGACTCGAGAAAAGGTATTTTGGGAGAAATTTGGTCTGCCCGCAATTGAAATGAATCGATTTGTAAGAGACACGTGTGATTGTGTTTTGCATTTCACACTTCCCGTGTATTATCCCATTTCGAATAATCACAGACTTAATCATCAATTTTTGGGAACCGAAGATGAGTGTTGTTTGAGAAAAGCTTTTTCGTACCGCGAAACTATTTTGAATATTCAAAAAGAGGAAATGAAAAAGGCCAATTTTAAATCAATCAGGTTTTAAATGTGTGTGCTGTTTTTTTTATATATATTTTCATCCTATATAATCCCCAGTTGTATATAATAATTTGTTTAATTTTTTTTTAATGTAAATATTTTTCTGACCATGAAATTTGTGACGAATATAAAAATTTGTTATATATTTTGCTGTACATAAAAATTGTTAAATGTTGAGTTGTACACAAGAAATTGTTAGTTATTGTATTATACATATATATTTTACTTTTAAGAGAATCATTTTATCTTTTTTAGGATATATATTTTTTACTTTATTAGGGGGTAATAACATTATTTCTGTTATATTTTTTACTTTAAGAGAAAAAATTGACTTGCAGAATGTAAATCTGTGAAATGTTTTTTGTTAAGACTGTCAGTGTTTGGTGTAAATTTAAAATTTCCAAACACTGGCAGTCTTAGCAAGAAAAATTTTGCAATAATCATCAAAGGAGTAGTTTGACTATATCTTTGTATCTTTTTTTTTACCATTTTTTTGAATTTTGAATTTATAAAAAATATTTTTATCAACTTAGATA
Organism: Argiope argentata; assembly: GCA_026289955.1. Taxonomy (NCBI): domain Eukaryota; kingdom Metazoa; phylum Arthropoda; class Arachnida; order Araneae; family Araneidae; genus Argiope; species Argiope argentata. The sequence continues at coordinate 1,217,843 of JAOUZG010003149.1, forward strand.
TTTAAGGTTTTTGTCATCTTTAATAGTAAATCTAATTTATAAGGCAAATATTTAAGGTTTTTGTCATCTTTAATTGTAACTCTTATTTATAATGTAAATATTTTTAAAAAATCGCAGATGACAAATACCCTTACCATACAACTATAAAATAAAAAGAGAATCTAATTACCTAATAACTACAAATTTTGGGCCAGTTTGATCTTTTTTGGGACAGTTTTAAAATATTTCATCTTTAATCTTTGTATACTTAATATTTAAAATGTATTAAAATATTTAATATTTAAATGTTTCAAATACTTTTACAAATTTTTCCCAAACCAAAGGTTAAAAAACGAGTTAAAATGGTCCCTGAACCACATAACGAGTCAAATGAAGAAGTGAAAACTATAAGTCCGTGTTCTAAATTTATATCAACGGGTAACATGGGTGGAAGAATCAAAGACAGCTTTTACGAATACGTGGGTTTGTTTGATGTTGGGTTTCGAAATCTCAAATTAATAAACAGCGAATCGGGAGATGTACATTTTGACAAACATAGCGGTTTGGGTAAAAAAGTGGATGTAAAAAACTGTCTCGGGGGTTATTTTTTATCGCAAATATATACCAACCTTGTTTAACCACTTAACTGTTTTGCTCGTATGCCTTACGTGCATCGATTTATCGAATTTTGATAGTTGTAAAGAAAAAATAAACCATTCATAGCAATTGTAATTCAATAGTAAGAGGACTTCGAATACGTAAATAAGTCAAATATTCGACGCATTTCCATTTTAAACAAAATAAGAAAATATTCCCAAAATAGAAGATGTCATCTTATTAGATAGTACAGAAAATAAAACTGTTAAGTGGTTAATGATTAATTTATCTGAGGATTGTAATTTTGAATTTTTTTCTCCTTTAAAAATGCGGGAAATTTTCGTAAACTAAATTTGATTCACAATACAAAATGTGAACATCTTTTTGAGTAATGAAATCTCAAAACAGAATTGGAAACAAAAGTGAAAGAATGAGGTTTCAAAACCAGAATTCGCTTAGGGAGAATTTTCTTTCGGATCCTTATTAAATTTATTATTTTTGATATGAAAGAAGTGACCAATCGAGAGCTATAGATCCGATAAATCTCACATAGCGTCATATCTTAATATTTCAGAATCAAGACTGGGAATAAGAATTAATTGAATGAAAAAAATATTAAAAAGTGTGAAATGAATATCAGAGGCTAAAGTTTAGTTTTATTACCGTTCCATTTTAAAGCAACACTAGAACTATTTTTCGACAGACCTCATAATTCTGAACCGCTGTCAAATGACTAGTACGAAACCTGAGCTGGTACCCTCTCCCCAAACTTCGCCACCACACTAGCGGGAGGATGTGTGACCTTGACAGATGTGCACCAGACCTGCTCGCGCGATGGTTCTTCGGTGGAATCGGGTCTCGAACCTGAAACTGTCCGGTTCCGAAGCTGTGACCTTACCACCAGGCCACAGCGACCTGATACAAAGATCAAAAGTATCAGTATCGCCCCGTAAAAATGCATAGGGGAAAAACACATCTCAATAATTAAGACAATACATTTAGGGCATGTACCAGGGGAAACTTACCTGTCATGCTTCTTTAGTTTCGGTTTCTTAAGTTCATAAACCAATAAGAAATTCTTTTCTCTTTTTGCAGTAAATACGAGGGCAATTCGGAAAGTAACCTCCGAATCACTGTAAATAAAACAAACTGGCACAGAGGAAAACAATTTATTTACATATCAAAGAAACAACTCTCCTCTATTTTTCAACGTAGTCGCTGCCATTATTCAGACACTTGTCGTACCGATTTACCAATTTATCAATTCCATCTGCATAAAAAGCGGCCACCTGCGATGTCAGCCAATGCGTTACGGTGTTTTTAAGTTACTCGTCGTCAGTGAAATACTGTCCCCGAAGCTACATCTTCATTGCAGTGAATAGATGGTAATCAGAAGGAGCCAAGACTGGGCTGTAGGGAGGATGGGGAAACATATCCCATTTGAATTTGCTCAAAATCTCTTGCGTTCTTACAGCAGTGTGAGGGCACGCATTATCGTGCAGAAGCCCAAACCCAGAGCTCAGCAGGCTGCGACATTTGTTTTGGATGGCTCTTTTCAATTTCTTTAACGTGGTCAAAAGAAATCTTATTACTCCCCGCACATCACATTTCGCGGGACTCTCTATGGCGGCACACATTTTGTCACGCTGTAACTAGCAAACGCTCGGCCTTACAACACTCTCCCTCTCCCTCTGGAAGCTTACTGAATCACATATTGCTCGTGCATTCGATTGCGGACGCTCCGAACCGTACTTCCACACCACGCCCAAACGGCGGTTACTTTCCGAATTGTCCTCGTACTTCTATAAAATCTCACAAAATCAGCTCAATGTTCTTTTTTCCTTATTTTTTGAAAATAAGAATTATAAGGGTAACAGGATAAAATTTATTTCTTTTTCGCAGGATTACCGATTTTTACAGGATTATATTTCTTTTTTTGTCGAGGGATAAACCTCATTCAAATTCAAACCACTTTCACGAAAAGGAATCCGAAATAATAAGGAAGATGAAAAGTACAAATAAAAACAAACTATTCATACAATTGGTTTAAACATTATACAACATTTGAACTTAGTTTGTGAATTATTATAAAGATTGATTGCAGAAGCATTTTAATACATTTTTTGCAATGGATAAAGTATTTTATTTATTTATTTTTAAAGCATTTACTGCACGAATATTTTTAATTGTTCATTGATACCGATTTATTTTGTTTTATGTATTGCTGATTGTATAAATTTTAATATACTGAGTCACGAATTATTTTTAGTATGTTGGGCGTGCCTCATCCCTAATGGAATGAGCGAATTAGCAAAAAGGGGAAAAAGAAAGAAGGAAGAATAAAAAATATTGAACACCTAATTATATAAAAAAATACAAAGAAGAAAAAAAAGGTTATTAATAAAAAATGACATGAAATTCTTAAAAGAGGTAAATATATAGAATGTCCATTCTAACAGTGGCACAGTTGCTTATTTTTAAACTATTAGCGATAAATATATAGTTAAAGTTCGAAAAACTTTAACTATATATTTATCGCTAATAGTTCGTAATTACATAATTTCCAAATTACATAAAAAAAGCTTTACTTTGTATTATTTCCTTCAATAATTGAACTGCTGAAAAAAAATTAAGATATTTAAATTTTTTACAGGCGTTGGTAGCCGCAATAAGTAAAATATTCTTCGCACACTAAAACTTTTAAAATAAAGTTCCACTCTTCTGTACCTGAAACTAGCCCAGTTATGAAAACTTCCAATATTATTATTTTAAATTATTTTGGATCATTTTCCAACTCAGGTATCGTCCTCGTCATCTAACTATAGGTTTAAAATTATGAGGTCCGTCCCTATATATTCCTAATGTTGCTTTAAAACGGGATGTTAGTATAACTAAACTACTCCAAACTTTGCAGAACTCGGTTTTAAAAGATGCACTATCTTAGAAAATAACAAAATAAAAGACTGATTTTAATAAAACCTTCAAAAATTAAAAAAAATGACGTTTTGAACACCTTTTCGTTTTCTACCCCTTTTTCACATACATCTTACTAAAACTATGATAAACAATAATATATATCATAGTTAAACCCATATTGTAATTATTTCAAATCATATTAGGCATTTTTAACCCATTCACTGCCAGAGAAATTTACAGACGCTTAATTTTACAACAGTTTCCTACGAGATCTTTCGTAATTTGCAGTGAATGGATGAAAAACTAATTGTGTTTATTTAACCCGTAACTTGTTTTAATACTTATTAACCTTTACAAAATGAGCAGAGTAAGATATATAGAATGATAGATAGGCTTATAGGTATGCAAGAAATATTTTTGAAAACAGTGGGAAGAATTCATTGGGTTTTTGGTTACTTCCGAAAACAATTTCTAGTTGAAAGAAAATATTAGAAACAGCGAAATTCAACTTCTGATTTTTTCAGGCATCCTTTAAAAGGCATTTGCAAAGACTTTAGTTTTAATTTTTGTAACGATTCGGCTTATTATGAATGTTTGTTCATTTTTTTTGACTAGAAGGAACAATATTAGACACAGGATCCTCTTTAAAGTTTATTTTATTCTCAAAAAATCATACTTCAGTTTTTATTAGAAACTTCCCGAGATGATTATTTGCAGGCACTGTAAAATTCCGTTTTCAACGCTTTATCAGTAAATATATCTGCTATTGCGATTCTCAACTGATTAAGCATAACTAGCCAAGTTCAAGCTTTGTTTGCAGGCGTGTCTGTGTGTCTGAGGGGGGGGGGGAATCCCAGATATTGACCCCTCCCGATGCTATTTAACTTTTGTGGTAGAAGGAAAACTTTGAAATGGACATTTCGGATTGTGTCAACAAAGATAAGATCAGTAGCTAAGTATACAAGTCTCTTACAAATAAATAATCATCTCCATTTATAAAATATATAAAATATCAATTTATTGTGTTATAAGTATTACTTTATACATTTGATACATACATCTATTGAAAGTCTATACACCTAATATCTAAAATCCTTTTTGGTAAAAACACATTAAAAAAGCTAACAAATTACTATAAATACGTTTACTACAAAATCTTATAAATACGTTTGCTACAAAAGTTTATAAATACGTTTAAAATGTTTACAAATTTATTTCGACACACAACACACAAGCATTTTTGGAATATTTAAAAAACAGGAATCAGTTATCTTAAAAATGCATTTTTCAATATGATATTAACAGGAATATCAGACTCATTAAATCCTTTCCGAATATGAGTCACTGGATATCTATAAAACTGATATGTATATGAATCGTGCTAGCATCTTCATTCTGGTGACATCCATTATATAATCTTTCTGTTCATATTCCGATGTCTCAAAGAAGAAAATTTATCCCTACCTTGATGATTCGTTTTGGGAACGTAGATTGTCAATTATTTGTCTTTTTACTTACAATTGGTTTGGCATGATTTAAGGTTTACACAGATTTTTCTGGCCATGTGATAAATAATCAGATTCATCTTTTAATGGTTTTTCTTTTACGAGAGAATCTTTTTCGGAAGTTTGTAATTGCTTTTCTAGCTCGGGATAAGTATTTGCCATTTTTGAGCCCTTTTTCTCCTGACATTTATTATATAAGTCTTCATTATCACATTCACTTGGATGTAGATCATGGCTGTTGTCCATCATTTGATTCATCAGTTCTTCGAATGTCTTGATAGGCTCATGGTTGAAATTATACGATTCAAATGATGAAGACAGGAAATTTTCAGAAAAAAATTCATCCCCACCACAGCGCAAGCAGCTTTGCAATATTTTCTTTGGCAAAGCTAGTTTAAAGCAGCGCAAGCAACGAAGTAAAATCATTATTTTCATTTTCACTTAGTTATCTTATCGCCCTGAAGTACTAAAATGGTTAAATCACAAGGGAAGGTTGTCTGAGTAATGTGGTCAGTTTTCTTTTACATATAAAAGACTTACACTTGGTGAGAGCTCCGTTACATGTGCCAAAGACAATATCTTTTCATTATTGATTTACGAAATATTGTTTTCATTGTAAAGCAGGGTTCACATTAGGCAAACTATTGCAGGCAATCGAATGTCACGCCTACTTCAGGAAGATCATGTGACTGCAATAGTACAATGGCAAATAGTTGTCCCGATTAGACAAACATTTGCCACTATCCCGTTGGGGTCATGTTATGCTCTTGAGGTAGGCGTGGTCTTTCATTGTGCACAGTAGTTGACCTTGTGTGAATGCTGCTTAAGGACAAGTTTTCTCGACCAGTTATAAGATGACAAGTAGGCAGCGCATGATTAGAAAAGGAATGATTTATATTTGGCAGAGTTCTTAAGATAGATTCAGTCATTTCAGGCTTGATTATAAATTGCCATTTTGGCGTCTCTGAATTGCCAATTTGGCATCTCTAAAATGATGGATTTTTAGACAAAAATCAATAATTATGGATCTTCATAAAATTGGATTGTGGATCCTCATAAAATGGATTATATGGATTACCATCATAGGGATTATGGATCCTCATCAAATGGATTATTTATCATCATAAAAATCTATCATCCGTTAGATAAAAAAGCAATATACCTAAATTTGAAAAACTATAGAAAAGAAATGGCAAATAAAATTAGAAAAAAAAACATACATCGCACCAGAAAGAACAAAATATGTCGGAATTAATTTATAAGTGATCGATTTTTTTTCACGCCAAAAAAACCACCAAATTATATAAACGTATGCGCAGTAAGAAAAAAATACAATACAGTGGAGTGCTGTCCCATCTGGACACTTACTTGCAGTCGACTGAACAGCACTTTACGGCATTTGCTTACTGGCTGAGAGTAAACCCGGCATTAAGGAGCTTTTGCACAAAAGCAACTACGTGTAATAAAAGGTCATGCCTACCTCAGGAACATCACGTGACCCCAATAGGGTAATGATAAATTGTTGTTTAATCGAAACTACTATTTTTCCACTAACCCATTACGATCATGTGATCTTTCTACAGTAGACGTGATCTTCTATTTGCGCGCAGTTGTTAGTCTTCTGTGAATGCTGCTTAAAATTGAAGCTATATTGAACGAAAATTTGCAAATACTTTATATTCATGAAATAAGATGATGATGACGTGCCCGCTTTGCAACGGAAGGAAGGGCACATTAGATTCTGATGGTATGGACCCCTGAGTACCCGAGGGCAGACTTCTAGCTCATAGGAAGATGATACACACTCATCACAGTCGCTTGCATTGCCCCTTTTACAGGGGGACACATTCACACACCTCACAGATAGAATACAGAACAACCATGCCTTGACCGGGACTCGAACCAAGGACGCCCAGATCACGCGGAAGACGTAATCTGTGCCAGGCAATATTTGATATGACTTTTGCAATATTTGATATGACTTTTGCACTTAAGTATTTCTGAAGCCTTACATAGAGTTGGAGACAATATGGTTTCATTTCGAATCGCTGTGCAAAATGTATGGCTTGAAAGGTATTAGGACGTGCATTGTGATGAGCACGCAGCGTTTAGTGTGAATTTTATTTTTTGTGTATACTTAATTTAAAATACAAGAATCATTTAAAAATGATTAATGAATAAGTTGAATCATTTAGAATTTCGCTTTTCAGGATCTGTGAAATATACACCATACATGCGAATACGTCGGTTGTATTTCTGAGGTTTTAATTTCGTTCCACTGAAATGGCTTGCGAATATAACAAAAGAGAAGAATCTGATGCTTCCTCGGGTTCGACGACAGTTCAAAATGATGATGCTGGTACCGGAATAAACTTAAAACACCTTCAAAACGAGATGTTTCAGTTAAATTTTCAAACAAAGAAATGAAATTTGGAAAACAGAGAAAAAGAATTAGAAGTGATAGAAAATCTTAAATATTTTCTCTTAAAAATAACAAAGAATTGTATTGCATTCTTAACCCCTTAACCTGCAACTACGGGATTAGCCCGTAGTACGATGATCGGGCCAAATGTAAATACCATACATATATTGATTAATTATAATTCTTTTGTATATCTATCGCAATGATTACATCAGGTTATAATTACCTATCAAATATCCCACAAAATTAAACCAGTTGTGTCTTATACGTAGTATTTTCATTCCGAAAGTCGTGCACGCACAACTTAAAACGTAAGTCGTAGGTTAAAGGGTTAAGTATCCTATATAAAAATGCAACTTCTGTTTAATTAAATATAGCACTTCCAACGTAATGCATTATTTTTTATTGTCTTTCTTCAAATATTTGTTGAGATTACATTTCCACGAGGATACATAACTACGCTAATCTCTTTTAAAAGATGCATGGGAAAGTGCACTTTCCTACGTTTCTTCAGTCAAATCTGAATGATTTCGTATTAATGCATAAGGTTTCATATTAGATTCACTGGTGAAACTTGTACCAAATTTTGTACAAAGAATATTTCTGTAAGGAATCAAAGAATATCTCTGTAACGAAATCTAAAATATTTAGGAATTTTTAATTTCCTTATAGAGATATTCACTATTGAAATATTTTTATTCCATCATTATTCGAAATTTGTGTTATGTTACTTAAATTACTATGATAAAGTATGCTGTCTTCTAATATCCGGTTCATTCAATTCAAATATCTTTCATCCTAAAACTTCCAACATAATATATTATTTTCTATCGCATTTCTTCAGATGTTTGCTGAGATTGTATTTCCACGAGGAGACAAGCACAATAAAGTCTGTTAAAAGACTTCTCGTGATTATGCACAGTATTTTTTCTGTCTCATCTGAAAGGTTTAGGATCAAAGCATTTTTCATATAAGGTTTCAGAATAGATTCATTAGTGAAACTTGTACCAAACTTTGTACAAAGAATATTTCTGTAAGGAATCAAAGAATATCTCTAAAAGGAAGTTAAAAATATTTATTTCACTGCTGAAATTTTTTTATTCAATAAGTATTAGAAATTTGCGTTATGTTAATAAAATTATCGTAATAAAATATGTTGTCGTATTATGTTCGTTTATTTCTGTGTTTACGCCTTCACTTAGTAGAAAATTTACACATACATGTAGCATCATAACATATCCTGAATGGTAATTTTAATTTAATTAACAGGCTGAAAAATATTTATTTATAAAATCATTTGAACTTTATTTGGAATATAACTTTATCATTTTCCTCTTTCTCAGTTCCACTTTAGATTGTTAAGAAATAAAAAATTTACCTTTTGTGTGATAGGTAGTTTTTCTAATGACGCTCAAGGTATACATTTAACCTTATGATTAGTAAAAGATGTTATTTTACTCTCAAGGTTTAACCTTATTCAATTATTAAGCTATGATATTTACTGGTATATATGTTACGTTGTTTCATGATTAAATGTATCGTATACAAACAATTTTCTTACATGCTACATTTTTGTACAGATTGTTGATCATTTCTGAAATTGCTAACAATATGAATGGTTTATTTTCATGTAATAAAAAAAGTATGATGTCTGAATAGAAAATTATTTCAATTGAAAATTTCATTTTAATTGCAGGCTTTTAAATTTTTAAGAAGTAAGTTATTAATAAAAAGAGGATTCTTTGACAAAATTAACCTAAAAGTTATAAGAAACAATTTTCATCTAAAGTTCTGTTAATAATATGAATAAATTGAACAGTTCGTTATCTTTAGAATCAAATAAGACATCATAAACATATATTATAGATATTATTATCAAAAGCCTCCTAAGTTATCGCTTAAAAAGAGACATTTTACGTAAAATACAAATTTGTGATCATTCTAACATGAAATTGAGAATGTGTAAAACTCCAGAGAACTTCAAAGATGTTAATAACCCAAATTATTTAAAAAACTAAATAGTTTCAACCAATTATATAATTAGGATTTATTATTGTTATGTTTCATGGATAAATTTATTTTTCGTGTAAATGTAGAAATATAAAAAAAGTATACAAATAAAGAATAAAAACTTAAAGTAAATACTAAGACAATAGCAAAAAATGCTCCAAGATAAATTTTCAGGGAGGGAAATCATAATTGAAACGTAATAAAATCTGAAATGACTATAATACATCAAAATCAGCTCAATCTAGAAGAAATAAATTTTGAAAAAATGAGCAAAATATTAGTGAATGTCAAGTGTAGTTAAAGGAAATTTTTTTGAAAAATTCTAAATGATTCAAAAATTGAAAAAAAATTCTTTCTAGAGTCAGCTACCTGAAGAAGAAACAGAATTTAGAGCATAACAAGAAGAATATAAATATCAATAAATTTATTGAACTTCTGGATGAAGTCAAATGTTTCAAGATAGAATTAAGTAGCAAATTCTCATTAATTATTTTCAACAAATCAAAATACGAGAATATATCATTGGGTTTTACCGTTTCCTTTTTTTGCATATCTATATTGAATTTAATGGCATACGCAATATTTAACATTTTTCATTCTTAAAATTGTTTACAATACGTATCTGAAACAGCAAATATGCCTTATTTTATAAAAATTGATAACATTTATTTATGTCTGTAAGCGTACTGAATAACACTTTAAATCATAGTTAAGCAGTAGATAATGACATGTTAATTAGGATTTCAATCAAAGTAATTTCAATTATTAACTGTCTAACATGTAAAGGCATTTCATGTGATTTATATAACAAATGGGAACAATGTTATCTATCTTAACATTAGTTATACATAACTGTGGCGGTAAAAATCATTAAAGGATTAAATATAGAAATTTATTCATATATAAAAACTGGATATTGATAGAATTTAATGAGTTTCTGAACTAAATATCTGCATATTTCTCATAATGAGTAAAATTCACCTCACTGATTTCAAGAAATTATTTGAATTTGAAATATGTTTTACTTACTGGAATGTTTAAAAATAAAAATCTTAATAGCAATGGAAATATTCACATGAATAAGCATTCATTTTAAGCAACTTAATTATCCTTTCATTGATAAGCTGTATTTTCAGGTTATGTAACCCCTTGGCATACAAATTTATTTAACTTCCTAATTAGATAGCACATCCTATTTTGAAATTTATTGCTTTTTTATTAATATAATCATATAAAAAGCATTTGAGATATTCAAGCTTTTCTTAATGATTTTTTGAATTTCAAAATACTTAATTATGTCGCTTAATTTAAGATTTAAGACTAAAAATTCCATAATTCGATGCGCGTGTCAAACACGTCAAGGCATGCTAAGGGGTTAAACATTCAACTTATAATAAATATATAACAGTTTTGTAAAGTAGGAAAATATTTATTATGCCAGTTTAAGATTCTGTAAATGTAATAAAATCAGAAAACAATTACATTTTGAAAACTAGTGCCATCTACATTTGTCTTATTAATAAATGTATTTTAAACAACGGCTTAATATTTTGAATTCTTGACAAATACAAATAAAACTGCACTTTCTCTATTATTTAATTCAGCAGTATAATGATTCTTCAAATATGAAAATCTGACAAAAAGTATTACTTGAACAATTAACTATAAAATTTTGTCACATTTATTGCCAAATATATTTTCGTGATTAATAAACTCGATTTATAATTTTTAGATTATTCTTGATTTATTATTGAAAAAGTTTGCAGGCTTATCTCTTATAATCGGAATTTTAGGGGATTGGTACCTCTTGAGTCATTTTTAATGTCAAATTATACAGAATATTCCACAGGGCTGAATATTCTACAGCCTGGTTGGTAGTTCGTTGGATTCGTATTCCTTGGACGGCGAGTTCGAACCCGCCAGCGAAGACTCTCCGTGTGTGTGGTGGCTGGCGCATGTTAAATCTGTCGTGGTCACAAAGCCTCCATGTCGAGAGTAATACCACTGGGGGTACTGAGTTAGAGGTGCTGGTTCTCTGTTATAGATCTAAATTACGATCTGTGGATGAATGAATGAAATGCATAAATGAAGTCTGCCCCGTAAAAAGGAATTGTGATGTGTTTGAGCTAGAAGTCAGACTTCTACCCTCGGGTGCTCAGGGGCCCATACCCTCAGAAGCTACTGCACCAGTCCTTCCGTTGTAAAGCAGAACACGGGAACAACAGCAACAACTGAATTTTCTACCTATTCGTAGGCATTTTTTATACGATATCCATCTTTTCAGAGAATAAAAAAATGGGGATATCCGAACCATGCGAATATACGAGGTCACTTGTCAGCTCCGATTTTTCATAAAATGTCAAAAAGAGAATGAAACTTATAAAGGATAAAGGTTAAGGTTATAAAGGATAAAGGTTATAAAGGATAAAGGTTATTTTTATTCCCTGAAAAGATGGATATCGTATAAAGGTTCGATTCTTAAGCTAGTTTAATTCTTTAACCTTATGAAAAGAAGTGTTTGTAAGAGTTGGGGGGATGACAATAGGTTTATATATATATATATATATATATATATATATATATATATATATATATATATATATATATATATAAACTAGAGAAAAATGTTTAGCAAGCGCTGCTACTTATGGCCAAATATTAAGTTTGTTAATTCAGCAATATTAATTTAATGCACTCTAATGGCATTTCTCAGTCACCATTCTGAAAATATATCATTTTGATATTGTTTTCCCTAAACATTAAAAAAAATCTTGTTTAATTATATTAACTTAGTGTTTTAAAGCTACACTAGGGCTACTTTGACACAGAGTTCGCAATTTTGAACCGAGGCCAGATGAAGAGGAGGGCACATGACCTGGCGTCTTCCTCTCCAAACTTCCAAGTCGCATCAACGGAAGGACGTTTGATCTCAACGGATTTCGCATGTACCAGACCATTTTACAGGTCAGTTTAACGGTGGAATCTGGTCTCGAACCTGAAACCCTCTTTTTCCGAAACTCAGGCCAAACCACCAGTCACGCAACCCCCAGAAAAAGTATCTAGAGAGCCATAATCAGTCGTGAATTAAATTTTTTAGAAAATTTCCATGATACAATATTTTGATATTGGAGCAATAAAACTTTTTACATTTAATATGTACAATGAATTTTTAATATGCTCAGGGAATAATTATACATTTAATTACTTGTCTCGGTGTAAAGGGTTAACACTTCTACGCGAAAGCCATTTTTTGACGTACTTTTTAATCCTAAATCACTAAATACTGACACAGCAAATTAGTAGGAGAAACATGAAAATAGATAATTATAAATAAAATGGGATAAACGTATTTTGCACCTATTGCTTATTGTGTTTTTACAAATTGTACCATTTTTGCAGTCTTACTTGAAATATTCTTGTGAAAATTGGAGTAATAAATGTTAGTTGTGAATATTTATTTAGAAATATGATTTACAATTAAAGAAATTACGGTTTTATTTTGTTTGGTTAAGTACATCAAACGCTTACAAATTTTCAGAGTGAAATATGGATTTGAAATGTACGATTTTAATTTACGAGTCCTGTCGGAATATATTTTATATGTTAACCAACTTTTATTTTTTTTATAAGTTGAAATTTTTTTTAATGCTTGGTGACCTGTTTACTGATAAATTGCATTGCTTAAGTACTATACAACATGACAATGAGCTACATGAGCTCTCCTCCACTGCCTAATGATCATCCCTCTACCACCTGAGGCTGATAAAAAAAGCGGGAAAACTCTACCCGAAACTTTCTTGCATATTCTCCAATAAAGGTTTTATTCCTCTTCCTTTACACCAAATTGTAGAACTCGTATAGAGCTGCGTTCACACGAGGCCAACTGTTGCTAGAAATAAAAGGTTACGCCTCTCTCAGGGATATCACGTGACCCAAATGGAACAATGGCAGTTGGCTAATTCGGACAACTATTTTCAATTGACCTATTCATGTCACGTGATCTTCCTGAAATACGCGTGTCCTTCGATTGCACATAATAGTTGGCCTCCTGTAAACGCCACTTAAGATCACGGATTTTTTGCATGGTAATAGCTCCGAAATGTAGATCTTAGGAGTGAAGCTTTTACAGAATTTATCATGAGAATATGAATTTTGGGCTCGTTGTTGTTGTCGATTGACACCAAAATTTGACTCGTAATTAGAATTGTAGTCCTAAGATAACATACCGAATTCAACGATTTAACACATTGCATTTACTTGCATGTGAAAGTACAGGCCATCAGATGGTCAACCGTTTGATAGATTTTTTTCAAAAATTAAGTACCTATATTTTAAATCACAAATCTTGATAAATTTTATCTACCTAACTCTTGCGTTTTGTAATAAACGTATTCATTTGTACTTGAACAACAAGTCAGTTAGACATCTTGTGAACCAATTTCGTTCAAACTTTATAGAAATCTACAAATTTGATCGCAATTCCACATACCAGATTTGAGCTATCTAGATTTAAAAGTTCGAGTTATATTAAGAGACTGACAATCATAATGCCAAAAATACATTTTTATGCTTGGGGGGGGGGATCTGAAATTTGGAGATTCGTCAAAATCTCGAATGCAAATGTTTTGGCGTATAGAATACTTTCTGTTTGCTTAATTCGTATACGAAAAAATAAAAATGGATCTTATTGCAGTTTTTACTTAGTTCTTAATCTATTAATCACATTCAGCAAAAGTCTACTTTAGGGGAAGTGAAATATGCAGCCTAAAAAAAAGGAATTCATATAAAGAAGTTTTTAACACATTATGTAATATTGAACATTCGGAACAAGAGCTAAGAATTCCTTTAGTGAATACACAGCCTCATGCTTGAAAGGTTGAACTCTACAAGCTAAGAATTTAAGCTAACTAGATGACACACATTAGAAATATTCTTATTTCTATTCATAGAAGACATCCGGGATGTATATGTTCAATTATTGCCAATATGCTCAAATTATTGCCAATTTAAAAATTATTTTCAGTTTTCATATTGGTATTAAAAAATCTTGGTAAAAGTTACGTTTAGTGTGCCCTTGCCGCGCCAAGGATGCCAAGTCGCCAATAAAGATGGCGCGCAAAGTAAACAAACATTTCTATGGAATAGTTACGGTTACCACTTTTCGCAATATAATTATGATTTTTTTTACCGATAAGCATTGTCTTTTTTTTTTCAGATGCCGGGCAGAATTTTTTAACTTAAAAAAACATCCTACGGCTTCGCTAGCCTCGGGAGCGGGAAACTAGTAGCTTCGCTAGCACATTGAACATAAGGACTGTATGGATAACATGAGCTTTCAAAGAATGACGAGAAATGCGAATAATTCTATTGCAGACGATTTTTAAAGAAAGAAAGCAGACGACTTCATAAAGTAATAAATCAGACGATTTTGTGAAATCGCATACTGATAATTAAAATGAGTAAAGGTATAAATATTTTATATTCGCATTAAAAATATAACTGAAGCTTCTTATTAATTATACAAAAAAATCTTAATTACAATACAGATAAAAATAAAATATTTAATTGATATTATTTTATTATTTTTGATTTAACATTTTTCATAAAAGAGTTGAACCATTGTAAGAAGAAGCAAAGAAAACATCATTAGGGTAACTACTTGAGCGTTGTGTTGGGTTGCCATATTGGCGGCAAACACTAATGACCACTTTAACCAAAATCTTATTTTTCTTGAAACAGTGATATGATATGCGAAAAGGGTAAATTCAGCATCAAAAATATGGCATTACATTTAATTCCCAAAATGAAACAAGAATTATTTTCTCGAAATCGATAACAATCACACACAAAAAAATATTTTTAACTTAATAACCGAAATAAAGAACAATTAGCAAAAAGTCATAATATATAGCAAACGATAAATATGTGTCTCGCTGTTTCTTCTACCGAAACGGTCTCAAAATTGTTTAGAAAAATACATTATTCCCCATTATCAACAATAGTTAAAATAATACTCGAGTTTAAAGTAACATAAAGTCATTTCAGTATTAAAAAGATGAGCACTAGTCAACTCATGGAACACCAGTCAATATATGCATGTGTATTAAAAGTTACATTCTCAGATAGTAAAACTATTGATTCTACCGATGTTTAGATATAATCTCATTTTGTTCTGAATATTAAAATTTCATTGTCGGCGTTTCAAAAAAGGGACATGTTTGTTTTTCTGGATAAAATAAATGCTATGAATACTGATTTTTTAGCATTAAATATGAAATTTTTACATAAGCATTAAATTTTCAGTATTAAATCCGAAATTTTTTAAATGGTATTAACGGCGTCCAGTATTAATCTACTCAGAAGAAATAGAAAATTGATTTTTAAAATTTCATATTGAAAATTTCAGTATTCCGTTACAAGTCTGATGATTTCAAAAGATAAGCAAAGCACGAAAATTAAGTATAATGAAAATCCAACCTAAAATTGCACGTTATATTTTTAAGATGCATTTAATAAATATCAGCAAAATTTTATATTAAATTTATAATATACATATTAAAAGCCG
Source organism: Argiope argentata (assembly GCA_026289955.1). Classification (NCBI taxonomy): domain Eukaryota; kingdom Metazoa; phylum Arthropoda; class Arachnida; order Araneae; family Araneidae; genus Argiope; species Argiope argentata. The sequence continues at coordinate 1,233,837 of JAOUZG010003149.1, forward strand.
AATAAATGGTAAGAAAAATTTAAAAGTTTTTATTTAAATACACTTGTTAGATTTTTTCCCCCCGAAATTGAAAAAAAATGCTTACAGTTCCAGTGTTGTAGAAAACATGATGAAAAAGCAAAAATTTATTTTTTCCTTGGCATTCTTAAGTGTAAATGGGGCAATTCTTCGCTGCTTTAAAACCATGTCTCACATCATAAAAAGCATTTTCTGATCTGGGATGATGCGAATCCATTTTTAGGCATATTCGCCCTAGGAATATCAATAGGAATTTTTTCATATCTATGTCACTGGATGTATATATTGAAGATTGAATTGATCATCTGGAAATTGCATGCTGCAGTTTTGAAAAGTAGTTGCTACTGAAGGTCTGCTTCTTTCGTCGTACAGATAATAAGGGTAATAATTGCTTTGGCTCTGTCTATTTATAAGCATGTTTGCATTTAAAACATTAGGTATTTGAAGACCATTGGAGGTTAAAGTGAGATTTGTGCTGCTATTTAGATCATTCACGTTATAGGTGTGTGCAATTGGACTCGCTGAAGGTAGATTTCTATTTGTAAGAAAATTCTGAGAAAAGTTCCAAAATGAATTATCGTTAGATAAAGAAACATTCGGATTAAGTGTTCCAGTACCTTTGTCGTTCTCTCGGCATTCTTTGAAAGTAGTAAAGCCTGTATT
>JAOUZG010003149.1:1234527-1254802 GCA_026289955.1 Argiope argentata
CCTTTGTCGTTCTCTCGGCATTCTTTGAAAGTAGTAAAGCCTGTATTCACAGATGCCTCCTGCAGAAAAAGTGAATTGTTCTCAGATACAGATCTGTTCGGAGCGACACGGCTTAAATATTCGTCATTTTTCTTTGTAGATATGTCCACTGGTGAGAGATTCGAATTCCCACCACTTGGTTGCAAGAGAGATTTTTTGCTATTTTCGTCAGATAAAGAAACATTTGGATTAAGTTTTCTAGTACCTTTGTCGTTCTCTCGGCATTCTTTGAAAGTTGTAATTCCTGTATTCACATATGCCTTCTGCAGAAAAAGTGAATTATACTCAGATACAGATCTGTTCGGAGAGACACGGCTTAAATATTCGTCATTTTTCCTTTTAGATCTGTTAACTGATGATCGGTTTGAATCCCTATCACTTGGATGCAAGTGCGCTTTTTTTCTAGACGTGGTCAAATCCAAACTGTAATAGTCTAGCTCGTAGTCAATCACCAGAACACCATCGTCGTTTGGTAAGCAGCAATGAATTTCTTCATAAGTGAAAACCTGAATACAGCGGAAGCAGACCACGAAAATCATTTCGTTTTAAGTCTTGATTCTGAGATTCCCATTCGGATACTTCAAGTAGAGAAGCTATAGTGTTTTAGGAAATAACTCCTCTCTTTAGTTCCTGCCGGGGTTATACTCGACCAGTTATAAGACAGCCAGTAGGCAGCACATGCGTAAAAAGGCTGAAAAATGCTGTTTAGTCAATGGCAAGTACTTGTCCTGACGGGTATTGTATATATATCGTATTTTTTAAGATGCCAAAACTACAACTTATATCCAAGCATGGGATGCCTGAATCTATCATATGAAATATTGGTAAACATAAAACTGTCCCTTTCTGCGAATGCGCGGTCAACTGGCCGTCTCATAACTGGCCAAATGTAAACCCGACATTACTGAAATTTTCTCTTTCAGTTTGTTTCTTTTGCTGTGGCCGGAAATGAAATTACTTTTTTTTGATGTGATGAATTTTCTTTATTACACCTGATTTACCCATTCAAAAAAATAATATCTCATAAAAACATTCTTTCAGAGAATATTTTTTTTTTGTTATTTTATAAGTAATATTCATGTATTGCTTCAAATTTATTTCTTATTGGTGATCTGCATACTCTATGCCATTACCCAAGAAACTAATTCAGCAACTACGGTTCTGGTTATAGATCTGCTGATGCCCACCATGCTTAGTTTCAAACTAACATGAATAAAATTAGAATATTCAACAAAAATTATGGACTTATAGTTGTATTTAAAGATCAAAGTACTTTTATTAAATATATTTGACATTTTCATATAATTTTAGTATCTTATCAACAGTTACGTGAGCAAGAGTTCCGGCATTTGGACCTTTGCCTAGTCTATTAAATGTTGGAAATGTTTGTAAAATACGTGTTGCTATAAATGTTGGATCATAAAAATCATTTGCTTCGAATATTGTTTTGTAGCAATGTAAATGAAGGATCTGGAATCATTTTCAGGAAAAAGATGCACTTGGTGATTAAATGTTTACACTTATATATGACCAATTATGTATTTTAGTTGCCGATGTCCTGGCACAGAGGTAGCTTGTCTTCCTCGTGGTCTGGGTTTATTGGGTTCTAGTCCCGGTTCGGGCATGGTAGTTCTTCATGTTCTATATGTGAGATGTGTGAACGTGTCCCCCTGTAAAGAGGGATTGTGCAAGCGAATGTGAGGTGTTAGTGGCTAAGATGTACTCTTGACCCCAGTTGGCGTTACTTAGAACAAGAGATGCAACCGTGGCTTAAAATCGATGACTAAGTTCGCGAGTTTGTCTATAGGCAAGGGCAACTGGAAACAACAAATATTTTAGCAAAAAACATATTCCTTACACGATTAAATTTGTTTGTCTACGGTTTACAATAATGATATTTATTAAAATAATTTAAAGATAAAATTATGTTGATTTTCCTTATCGTCTAAAGGTTTATCCTATTAAATTTCAAATAGTCGCTGTTTTAGTCTAATTAAGAGGAATTAACGTCGTTTGAAACATTTAAAAAAGCCGAAGAAATGTTTCATATTTAATGATTAGGCATATTATATAGTCCATCATGTTTAGAGAAAGACCAAGACCTGCTTTTAGTCTTGTTTTGCTATTAATGCTCAGAAGAGAGAACTTTCTCAAAAGCCTGTTGCTACCAGGGTAGGATTAAGCCTTGCAAGGGTTCCATTGGCAATGCATGACGGGTCCCCATTTCCGATTCACAACTTCTGAAACCAGATATATTGATTTTAATCTCTATTTATTCAGTTTTAAGTTGTAAAATTTGGGAAACTAAGAGAATACTTTTAATTTCTAAGTATTAAAAAATTGGTTTTAGTATTCTGTATATAAAAGAATTTCAAAAATATAAGCACATTTTTTAAAAAGATAAGAAAAAGTTTTTTTTAGCATAATCTGGATACTATTTAAACATTTGAGCTAATCAGCTTTTAAATAAGAATGCAACATCTCTTGTTGTAGTTATTACTAATGGCACTTGCTATAGACAAGTGCGCGGACAGACGTCAATGATTTTAAGCCGAATGAGCGTCTCTTGTTTTTGAAGTAGCGCCAAATAGGGCCAAGAGTACGACTTAGCTACACACTCACCCCATTTTCTTGCACAGCCCGTTTTTACAGGGAAGGGGTACATTCACTCATCTCACAGATAGCACACAGAAGAACAACGATGCCCTAACTGGGACTCGATCCCGGGACTTCCAGAAGGCGCGGAAGACGCGCCACCTCTGTGCCAGAAAGCCGGCACTAATACTAATTGAAAAACTTATTAATTATTTAAGCAATACACATCGAAAATACTGTTATTTATTTACAATTAAATGCACAAATGAAAGGATGGATTTAAAATTCTTAATTAACCACTTCGCATACAATGATGTGTCTAACACGCGCATCGAATTACTGAATTTTTATTTTCAAGTCTGCAACTAAGCCACAGAATTAAGTATTTAAATACGAAAAAATCAATATGAAACGATTTGATATCCCAAATGCTCCATATATTATTTTTAAAAATCAAATTAACAATAAATTACCAAAATAGGATGAGTTATCTAATTAGAAAGTTAAATAAATTCGTATGTCAAGTGGTTAATCTGGTTTCATTGCTAATAAAAGTTAACATTAAAAACAACTAATTTTTTTAGAAAACTTACCGCAGTAACGGTTGAAATGAAAACTTGATGGATAAGTATTAATAGAATGGTATATTTGCTACTTTTACATAAATTGAAAACAACCCCTTTTTTCTTGTATATCTGTAGTCCTTTTGAATTAATTTGCATAAAATGTTAATTCTGGCTAATTCTTATTATCTTGAATTAAAATTTATTTCAAGTTTATCATTAAAATTTATTAGCTGCAACCGTATCCTGTATTATTTTTAATAAATATTATGAATGAAAGTGCCCTTTTGAAAAGATAGGATTTACTGAAAGACATTAAAACCTTATTAGGAATAAATTCATTTTCCTATCCTTTAAACCAAATTGCATAAATTATCTTTTTTGAACTTATTCATGAGATATCTATGACATGAAATGAAAAAGAAACTTATCATCACCTTCTTGAATTTCAGCATTATCTAGAACAATATAGTATTTCAGCATTATCCAGCACAATATATTATTTCAGCATTATCTAGAACAATATAGTATTTCAACATTATCTAGCACACCATAGTATTTCAGTATTATCTAGCACAATTTATTATTTCAGCATTGTCTAGCACAATAAATTATTTCAGCATTATCTAGCACAATATACAATAGTATTTCAGCATTATCTAGCATATAGATAATATGATGCCATCATAGGCGTCACTTTAAGTAGGGTCGGGGAAGGGCAATAAATGACAAAAAATAATTGTATCTTTAACATTTATTTTGAACATTCATTTAAATAATTTAAAAAAAATCTTTATCAAAAATGACACAATATATTGTTGGTGATACATGTATCACATATGTAGAGATCCCCTCATCTGTCATACACAAAGTATTTGAGTAAAATAATTCTGCTTATGTCTGATAGCATTTTTTATGCTTTTAGGTCTCTAGCATTAAATTTCTTAAAATTTAGACAACACATTCTAGTAAAACAAGAAAGCGAGGCGGCCCAATTTTGTTATTTGTGTGATCCTCCCTAATTTTTATGTTTGACATGAGGTCTAGAATTAAAACAGTTCTCTTCCTCAGTTGAATTGCTTTCTTTTGTGACAATGTTCATTTACAAAACAGCATGAATGAATAGAAATATAGTATTGTTTCGGATCTGGAGACTATCAAGCAAAGAGATTAAAAGTAGTAGGTAGTGTGAATCACAACCTGGATGTTTGCCTAAAGACTTTCACCTAACGCTTGTAAGACGTTTATATAATCTCGTATATTTACTTTTGTTTTTAGCATATGTTGGGTGTCTTATATTACTTTTAATGACTGCCGTAATGATTCGGAACAATTCTTTTGATCCATTTAATTGTTATGTAACTATAGGATGAATTCTTGTCTTTTTTAAATCTTCTGAAAGGGCTACTGAAATGAGATACAAAATCGCTTCAGATCTTGAAATTATTATATATACTTGGGACGTGAAGTGAGCAATGTCCGATGTATATCACTGAAATAATACATTCAGAGCCTTTTACATAACTTCATATACTTTTTTGAACCAAACATGGTTTTTAATACTTACTTTTTCAAAAAAAATTTAATGTCTTGTACAAAAGACTAATTAGATACTACCCTTTAAGAGAAAACCTGTTGGCCTGAACGCGTTACAGGAGGAACTCGGGTTTGAATTCCTTCTGCACAAAATATCTACCATGAACATGGGCTGATGCACTTTGAGTCATCCTCTGGTAGGAAACTACCTGCAGTTGGAGCAGTATTAAAGTTTGGAGAGATGGATATCGACTCTAGTGGTATCTTTGTCGCTTGGCCACAATTTAGAAGTCCTTTTCATAATAGTTCTTATTTAACTTAATAATGGATAGTAATCTTAGTAAATTAAACTATACCTGATACGCCCGGCGCTCTGGCATTGGGATAGCGCATCGTCCCCAAAAGCTAGGCATCCCGCGTTCGAGTCCCGGTTCGGGCATGGTTATTCTTCTGTGTTCTATCTTTAAGGTGTATGAATGCCCCCCCCCCCCAGTTAAAAGGGCTATGCAAGTGACTGTGATGAGTGTGAATCTAAGTCGTTCTCTTGGCCTTACTTGGCGCTTCTTCAAAACAAGAGACGCTCCTTTCGGCTTAAAACTCGCTTATGCTTCGGCGAAGCTTGTCCATGACAAGTGCCATTAACAACAACAACATCTCTGATGTATATACATAATGAATCAATTTTTAACCACACCTTTCAGAATTACTGTTCGTTTTAGCGTCCCAAGATTTGCACTTTTCAAATGAGCGGTAAGAAAGATGAGTGGTTAATACGCTTCCTAATTCTGCCAATTGTCCGAGACTACTAAATATAACTATATATATTTTCTTTACTGCTAAATATAAATATATATATATGTTCATCACTACTAAATATAAATATATATTTTTCTCTTCGCTACTAAATATAAATTTATGTATTTCCTTCACTACTAAATATAAATATATATGTATTCTTCACAACTAAATATAAATAATTTCTTCATTTATCTTTCGTTTAACTCCTTTTTTGATGAAATAAATCCTCCTGACTCAAGCGCGAAAACACGGAGGATTTGAGAATCCGAGAATAAAGAGTATCTCTCATTTTTCCAATATATAGTTCAATCGGCTGTTTTTAATTAGTTTAACGAGTTTCTTCATAACAAATAAGAGGTATTTTTTAAAATTTTAACTATCCATTATAATTAAAAGTAAAAGCTCCCCGTTTGGAAGCTATAAAATTTTTTTGTCCCTGGTTGAACCTTTTTTTTTCATATGATTCAGAATTTAAGGAAGACATCTCGCTGCTTCAGGTTCAATATTTAAAAATTGTTTTCAATAAATTTTTATCTGAAAGTTTAAATCCAATACTAGAAAGATCAAAATTAGGTGACCAATTTTGCCTGTTTCAAACTAATCGGAGCATTTGTGCTTTTATAAAATATCAATACTAACATTACATAGTTATATTAGGGCGTTCTAAACAATGAAATCCCTATTGAGTTAAGCGAAACCAAAGAATTTCCACTACTAAACCATCTTCCTAAGCATTCCGAATATACTAACAATAAAAGAGATAAAAAGTTAAAAAATACCGAACCTATCCAGTTTTCGCTTGAAATGTTAATTAGAAAATTTTTATATATTTTAACTGAGGAAATTCATCTTCGTCCGTTTTGACGTCTAGTGACTTTTTATAGCTCCATCAGAATTATCGATCACTTTTCTCGAACAATCTAGAAATCTTAAGAGCCATTGCGAGGTATTTTTGAGTATTAACTTAGTCGTAAGGAGAGTTTGAGCTGAAGTTCTTTTTTTAGGTTTTAATATCCACAGGAAAGATTGTTTGGAACTACTTTCTTCATAGCCTTAAAAGATCTTTATCTGTCTATTAACTATAAAAGAACTCATCATCTAGTCCTAATATGCAAAAATATAAATGGGAACAAAGTCTATTCTAGCCCAACGTGAGAAATATAAAATGCGAATTAACTGAATATTTTAATTAACTCAATATATTAAGCCGCTATATTAAAAATAATTATTTAGTTTTGCTAATGTGAACATAATTTAATTAAAATTTAATTTATTCAGCAATATTATTCTAAATTTAAGTTATTGCCCTTTTATATCCTTTCAGTATTTAAAAGTACTAATTTAATCCTACTTGTGTCATTGTCTTATGAACTTTTTTTTACTGAATGCGAGAAACGTCGTTCTGATAGAAGATAGTAGCTAAAAGTAGAAATAAAATTATTTCCATTTATAATTGCATCATTTTAATTCATTAATAATTTCTTTCCCGGGTCTATATGCTTCAGATCTTATCTAGCTATACAAAAATAAAATTTAAAAATTGCTGGCAAATTAATATCTGGGATATGAAGGATTAAAGAATTTGTTACAAAACATTATTTAATAAACTAAAATAATCAACATTTGATACAAGTTACGTTTTGTACTAATTTTTCATTGTTCTATTCAATATTTTTGAAATTCTCTTAATAAATATATTTTTATTATAATATGTGTAGAATTTTATAAAAAATCTAATTAAAATTTCAGCGAAATTGCTCTGATAAATAATATAAATAAAAATATACCTTGTATGTTAAACGCAAGTGAACGTCAAAATATTATACATATGGAAATAACTTTCAAATAACTAAACAATTATCTTATCTTATTCTAAATAACTAAAGAATTATCTTATCTTATTTTAACCTTTACGTTGCGGGAACTCAAACTCGAAAAAGTTCCTTTGAATACGGGGATTCTGTGAAGAAGATAACAAATGCTTTCCCCCTTTTTTAAAAGCGATTGTTGTCTGATTTCGGCCACCCGTAGTGTTAATTGGTCATCTGTCCTCTCCGTCTTAACCGGGTTGCTTTTTTGAGGTTTTACTTTTTCTGGTTCCCTAGAAAAAGCTTTTTATCGCAGTTTTTTTTCTGAAACATTAGTTTTCTAATTATATATATACAAGTAATGACTTAAATTTTATGATATTAAATAAATTTTAAATAGAATAACTGCGGTATAATTATTTATCGTTGTCAATTTTTCAATCATATTTGTGATTAAATTAATTTCTCAAGCCGTACTGAAGGTGTAAATTTAATTCTTATAAAACATGAGCACATCACCGTGAATTTCATTTTGTTTTTCTTCGAACTCATTTATCTTTATTAAATGTAAACATTTATAAATAATGTATAAAATTCATAACTAATTTTTTTTGAAAATATTTTCATTTCTTTGCACAAAATAGAGAAAACAATTCTTAGCTATTTTGTAATGTATCTGCAAAATAGCATATATGATTGTCTGCTATTTTGTTAAATTCAAATTTTTAATATTAATATATTGAGCTCATAAAAAACAAATACAATTTTTATTCCTAATATATTTCGGACGGTTTTTAATATAAATCACTAGTGACGTTTCCCTATTTTATTGTCGATTCTTATAATTTATAGTGATTTTTTCCCGAAAATTTCAATAACTCATAGCAGTATAGTATTTTTGAAAAGTACGCTGAGTTTTGTAGGCAATAAATAATTGATTTATGATTTTTTTTTCTGCTTAAAAATTTACTAATACGTAACTAATCACCAGATTTAAGACGGTTAATTTAACCAAACTAAGATTAGATATGGTATGTTTAGAATTTGATACATAAGATTTCATTGATATAATATTATGTTGAAAAGTAGTTATCAAAAAAGAAAACTTTCAAAAAATCTTTAATGAATAAAGCTAGCATTCTAAATGATCAGCTTTCGTAATTAGCTACAACATTTGTACAAGCAGAGTATTTAGATTATATTTCAGAAATGCTTAAAATTAAATCTAGAATTCCTACTATTTTATTTGAGTAAAAATATTTCTGGAAAAATTCAAATGTCTAGTAACTTTTCAGTGAATTGAAATGAAGGCATAAAGATTTTAATATTTCTCTTCTGATGTTTGAATGCATAAAAAGCTACCAATTATTATTTATCATAGATTTAAAGAACCTCTTTCAATATTTTAAAATTAGAATCATAACTTTTAATGAATGATTATCTATAAATAATTAAAGCAACCGTTTTCATTAATCATAAAAAATAATGATGAAACTTACAACTGGTTTAAAAATCACAACCCAAATGTATTTTTAGCCTGAAGTTTTTGTTCAAGTATTAAACCTTAAAAGTTAAAAAATCTTAAGTAGTCAATTCTTTAATGTTGCGTTAGAATAGTACATTAATAACTGCGAAGTATATATGCCCGAGATTCCAGTCATAGAAGGGGAGGCAGGCATGAAGACAAAACAGTGTTGTGTCACTTTTCAATGTAAAACAGAATAATGATAGGGTGAAAGAAAAAAACCCAATCGTAGGTTCAATTTAGTTTTTTTGGACTATGACGAATGACGAAAAATGTAGCAATTTATCTAGGTCACCGATTACCTACACTACACCATTCCATCAGAAATGAAATTTCAAGTAATTCTTGATTCAAATAAAATTATAAACGCACATTATTATAAATTTACAAAATTTTATTGTTAAAAAATTAACAATTTACAATGGTTAGAAATTAAGCAACGGTGGGAAAGAATGTTTTCAATCGAGTATTACTAACAAATGAAGTTAAGCAAACTCATTCCATACCTCTCAGAAATGTTACTTAAAAAAATGTCGCCAAAGCAAGGTTCACAAAACTGACTAGCGCCAACAGTGATTATAACTACAGCAGGACGAAATCTCCTGACCCTGAAGGGTATAGCACAAAAGGGCAGGGATTTTTATGAGGCAATTACGGTTCGCCGGGAAGTTCAAGTGGGGGGACGAAATCCAAGCTCGTTACTGGTACAACAGTTGTACCGACCCGTAAGGAAAGGTAAAAAAAATCTTGGTACAGCAGTTGTACCGCCCGTAAGCTAGAGGTTAATAAATATTTCAGAAATAGGCAAGATATTGTAGATAATATTAGCAACGTATTTGCTTTTTTAAAGCTACTTAAATAATTCACTTCTTACTATGAATCAAAACGTTTAGTCAATTAAATATTGTCTATCAAGTGTGACTTATAACTGTCATGTTGTCACAAATTTTTAAAAAGTCGTAATTATTTTTCTTATGAGAGTAATACCATTGGATTGAAATTCAACTCACAAATCAAAAATCATCAAAACAAAAAGAAAAGAACACACACACACACACACACACACACACGCACACACACATATATATATATAATAACTTCGCGTGGTGCATTATTTGTAGAGTAGTATTACCGGCTACTGGTATGTTCTTTCCTTTTTGTTTTGATGATTCTTGATTTGTGAGTTATTTTTTATAGTTTGTGCTGTATTATTGTAATTTGCTTTAAATTGGAAGCTATTATTTTTGTAAAAACTATTTATTTATCTGGCTTCAAATTCAGGAGATTTTCGGGTCAAGAGGGGTCAATATTGTTGGACGAAAGTCAGATCCCTCACAGAAAAAAAATCCTTTGTTTGAATCCCTGCCTGAGGATGACCTTTGAAAAAGCCCTCAGGCCAGATTCATAGTTTCTTTTTTTATTGTTTATTTATATATATTATTATTTTTGATTTTATTAACTTAATGTTTTTACTAATTTGGTTGAGGTCATCCATATTTTAGTAGTAGCAACATTGGCTTTCTCTAGGTACAATTGTATCTCTTTTTATTTGATTAAGAAATAAATTTTGATTTTTTTTAGTTTGGTTCAGAAATAATTTGAAATTTGAAATTTCATATTGTTGATACTTTTTAATTTTCTTATATATATATTCTTATTGAAGGTTGAAAAGCAGATTCGTTACATAATCGAGCTCAAAGTTTTGATTACAATGCTTTCTGCGTATAAGAAATTGATATTAAAAAAAGAATGTTCTAATTTGAAAAGAAAGAAAAATAATACGAAAACTCTAATTCTATTATTAATTTTTCTATAGATTTCAAAATAGCTTCGAAGAACAAATCTTAATCCAGTTTAATATATCGAGTCAGATTGTGATGTGAGTTCCCTTATGATACTTGCATTATTCGATTTGTTTCTATTTTTATTCAATTTGATAAGTACATATCGGCCTTTTCACTCTTACCTTAAATTTACCATTACAAACTAATACAGTGTGTACAAAAGTAAAATGAAAACAAGGTAAATATCATAAATAATATTCTTATCAGAAAACTACTTTGGTTTATATATTAAATGATAATGGCCATTTATAATTTTAAAAACCTTTTAAACTAATGGTAATCGTTACCTTAACCTTTAAAACTCTCTATTAGTAAGAGCATTATAAAAATAAATCAAATCTGGGAAGGTCACATAAATCAATTTTATTTTGATAAATCTGTCATCGTCTCGTCCTGACTCGAACAGATGTCATCAGTCATTCTCTTCTTCTTTCTTTTAAAATGTTTTCACAGCTAAAATTATCAATGTTACACATCTTTCATCGGCTTTTATCAACTGAATTCATTTACTATAACCACAATAAATTATTCTTTCTCCAGCTATTCTAGTTAGCTCATATTTTCTTTACACATTGTGTGCTTAGAGTAAATTTGTAGAATAAATATTTATGCATCTAACTTTTCGAAACACAGCCAAGAATAAATATTACACATCAAATCTAGAAGGGAAATCATAGCTTAAATTTCAGAATGATAAGATTTGTATTTTCCTTAAGGTATGCTTGATTATTAAGAGGAAGACTTGTTTTTCCACTTTGTTTTCTAATATATCGCAAGATAATTGTTTAGCTTTTTAGAATAAGATAAGATAATTGTTCAGTTATTTAACCTCTAGCTTACGGGCGGTACAACTGCTGTACCAAGATTTTTTTTACCTTTCCTTACGGGTCGGTACAACTGTTGTACCAGTAACGAGCTTGGATTTCGTCCCCCACTTGAACTTCCCGGCGAACCGTAATTGCCTCATAAAAATCCCTGCCCTTTTGTGCTATACCCTTCAGGGTCAGGAGATTTCGTCCTGCTGTAGTTATAATCACTGTTGGCGCTAGTCAGTTTTGTGAACCTTGCTTTGGCGACATTTTTTTAAGTAACATTTCTGAGAGGTATGGAATGAGTTTGCTTAACTTCATTTGTTAGTAATACTCGATTGAAAACATTCTTTCCCACCGTTGCTTAATTTCTAACCATTGTAAATTGTTAATTTTTTAACAATAAAATTTTGTAAATTTATAATAATGTGCGTTTATAATTTTATTTGAATCAAGAATTACTTGAAATTTCATTTCTGATGGAATGGTGTAGTGTAGGTAATCGGTGACCTAGATAAATTGCTACATTTTTCGTCATTCGTCATAGTCCAAAAAAACTAAATTGAACCTACGATTGGGTTTTTTTCTTTCACCCTATCATTATTCTGTTTTACATTGAAAAGTGACACAACACTGTTTTGTCTTCATGCCTGCCTCCCCTTCTATGACTGGAATCTCGGGCATATATACTTCGCAGTTATTAATGTACTATTCTAACGCAACATTAAAGAATTGACTACTTAAGATTTTTTAACTTTTAAGGTTTAATACTTGAACAAAAACTTCAGGCTAAAAATACATTTGGGTTGTGATTTTTAAACCAGTTGTAAGTTTCATCATTATTTTTTATGATTAATGAAAACGGTTGCTTTAATTATTTATAGATAATCATTCATTAAAAGTTATGATTCTAATTTTAAAATATTGAAAGAGGTTCTTTAAATCTATGATAAATAATAATTGGTAGCTTTTTATGCATTCAAACATCAGAAGAGAAATATTAAAATCTTTATGCCTTCATTTCAATTCACTGAAAAGTTACTAGACATTTGAATTTTTCCAGAAATATTTTTACTCAAATAAAATAGTAGGAATTCTAGATTTAATTTTAAGCATTTCTGAAATATAATCTAAATACTCTGCTTGTACAAATGTTGTAGCTAATTACGAAAGCTGATCATTTAGAATGCTAGCTTTATTCATTAAAGATTTTTTGAAAGTTTTCTTTTTTGATAACTACTTTTCAACATAATATTATATCAATGAAATCTTATGTATCAAATTCTAAACATACCATATCTAATCTTAGTTTGGTTAAATTAACCGTCTTAAATCTGGTGATTAGTTACGTATTAGTAAATTTTTAAGCAGAAAAAAAAATCATAAATCAATTATTTATTGCCTACAAAACTCAGCGTACTTTTCAAAAATACTATACTGCTATGAGTTATTGAAATTTTCGGGAAAAAATCACTATAAATTATAAGAATCGACAATAAAATAGGGAAACGTCACTAGTGATTTATATTAAAAACCGTCCGAAATATATTAGGAATAAAAATTGTATTTGTTTTTTATGAGCTCAATATATTAATATTAAAAATTTGAATTTAACAAAATAGCAGACAATCATATATGCTATTTTGCAGATACATTACAAAATAGCTAAGAATTGTTTTCTCTATTTTGTGCAAAGAAATGAAAATATTTTCAAAAAAAATTAGTTATGAATTTTATACATTATTTATAAATGTTTACATTTAATAAAGATAAATGAGTTCGAAGAAAAACAAAATGAAATTCACGGTGATGTGCTCATGTTTTATAAGAATTAAATTTACACCTTCAGTACGGCTTGAGAAATTAATTTAATCACAAATATGATTGAAAAATTGACAACGATAAATAATTATACCGCAGTTATTCTATTTAAAATTTATTTAATATCATAAAATTTAAGTCATTACTTGTATATATATAATTAGAAAACTAATGTTTCAGAAAAAAAACTGCGATAAAAAGCTTTTTCTAGGGAACCAGAAAAAGTAAAACCTCAAAAAAGCAACCCGGTTAAGACGGAGAGGACAGATGACCAATTAACACTACGGGTGGCCGAAATCAGACAACAATCGCTTTTAAAAAAGGGGGAAAGCATTTGTTATCTTCTTCACAGAATCCCCGTATTCAAAGGAACTTTTTCGAGTTTGAGTTCCCGCAACGTAAAGGTTAAGAGACTCCAAAATACAAAAAACAAAGCATTTTTTTTTTGAGAAATTGGACTTAAATCAATTTGCCATTTCAATACAGAAATGATAACTTAAAATTAAGGCCAATAATATAATGAAATTTTTCTAAAAAATATATCTAATTAAATAATGTGATAAATTAAATAAAGCTGTTCTTAGAGAAAATATAAATTTCTTCATCATCAGATACTTTATATGGTAACCAGAAGTAGGTAATAATAATTAATAAAGAATGAATTTAATTTTTGAGTATTTTAAAAAATGCAATAATAACTTTATTGTTAGGCTTCTGCTTTGGGTTTAAAGTATCACCATAGGTCCCCTCTGCACATGAATATGCACTTTATGTATGCCGAAGAGATACACTTTATATATGCATTCTCATGTGGATGTGGTATGGAAGTTTGAAAGTGGAGTGTTGAATCAAGTGCGATTACCGTCTAATCACTGTTTAAAAATATGACGTATTCCACAAAATTAATGTCTTGTATCTTCGAAAATGAATATTATAACTTATTGTTGTTGTTTCTTATGGCACTTTCCATGGACAATCTCGCTGAGGTAGTCAGCGATGTAAGCCTAATCAGCGTCTCTTGTTTTGCAGTAGCGCCAACTAGGGCCAAGAGTGCGACTTTTGTTACTCGTAACATTCGCTTTCGGAGCCTCTTTTTATAGGGGGCAAATTCACACATCTTAAAGATAGAACAACCATGCCCGAATCGGGACATGACCCACGACGCTCATATCAAGGGGAAGAAGCGCTACCCCTATGCCAGGACACTGGCATGTAAGCTTATTAAACAAAATTAATTTTAGAAGACAATATCAATTCCGGCTTTTTTTAATGAAGTTTCATAAAATACTTCTATTTTAAAATCTGAATCCCATTTGAAAATATTACCTCAATATCTTTTATTTGCTTTCAGTTTTCTTCTTTGTTGTAAGGATAAAATATATTTGTGGTTGTGCCAGTTAGTGAAACTAACAGGCACTTTCTTTGCTTATCTCTTTATTCCAGAAGAATAAAGAGATATGCACAGGAAAACCTCGCATTTTGTTTTAGATAAAGCAATACTACGCAAAATAGGCTGTGCTAATAGAATAAAAAATTAGTACTAATAGAATAAAAAAAATTAAGTCATTTTTTCCTTTTTTCTTTTATGAGCCAGTCTTAGTCTACAATTTTTAGCATCGCATAAGGAGCATTACATTCAATGACTTCGTTATTTTAACTATTGATAACAAAATGGATGGTATTCTACGCAATTTACTGTATGAATTTGGCCAAATTTATGTTGTGTGCAGCGGACAATTTCTGTTTAGTGAATTCAATTGCAGTAAAGTATATTTTACTGAATTTTTTTAACATTTAACGACTTTCTAAATTTTCTAAAAGGCAGTAAAAACAAAATTCAGCAGACTCTATGGGTATTCATTTAATTTTACGTCTTCCAGTTTAAGCAAAGCAATTGCTATTTTGGGAAGTAATTTTGAGCCGCTGACTAAGGACGAGGATAACACCTGAAATGGCACCAGTCCCAAAACTTTTACACCACATCAATAGGAAGATGCAATTCTATTGATCAATCAGTTTTTATTTTGTTAAGTTATAGTTCACTTTGAAACTGATTTGGTTTCCTCAATAATATGATTACTCATAAAAAAATTACAGTAATTACATTAAAAGTTTTTCAAAAAAAATGGAAGAGTTACAAATTTATGGAAGCTGAATTCAAAAGAATATTTGTTCTTATTCAAATCAAATCTCTATATCACAAGAAGCCTTGTTAAGAAAAAGTAGAATTAATATACAGAGAAAAATGTTAACTATTTATATGAAAAGAGAAAAACTATAACATAGACTATGCCAGAATATGATATACAGTATGAATAACTAAATAAGAACTAAAGAAAAAAAATAATGAAATGAAATCTATTAAATTCAGATGTAAAGAAATTACAGCTATTCACAGAGTTTTAAAATAATAATAGCGTAAATGTTAATATTTAAAAGAATATTGTAAATTTATTTATATATTAATATGACTGAATTCTTGTAAAGAGAAAGCTCATCACATGAGTTAGCAAATTTTCATTTTGTAAGTCAAATCCATGTATGTCATCATCAATCTCTGGTTAATTGAAACATTTTGAAGTATTGCCCATTTATAGAACTAAAAGCGCATTTATTGAGTAACTTGATTCACATACACTGAGACACGCAATGAGCTAATTGATTCTCCATGACTTTTTTTTTGACAGATATTGACGGAATTCATTATTGTTGTAAATGATGACCAGATATTGTCTGTCAGCCATTAGATGATACAATCTCTGTTCGAATTTCTTCTAATCCTTATCTATATTTGAGAGGAATTTATGAGTTTATTTATTTTATTAATGTAAAGATTTTTTAATAACTCTTTTCGCAATGGAAGAAATAAGATATCTATTCTTTTTAAAAACGAATTACTGTAGCTTATATAGTTTTTAATAAATGTTTGTTCGGGACAATTCTTTTTATTTTTATTTTCTTATGTATGAATTATACAGAGAGAAAATATTTTAATCCACAAAAAGCTCGACGTCGATACTTTGATGAATCCACAATCTTCACATTTTCAAAAAAAAAAAAAAAAAATCAAAAAATGGAAATTATATATCTGTGTCTATGAACACGATCGCTCCAAAATATAACGGGCTAGCAAGATAAAATGTTGTATTTAATCCTTACACCAAAACTGTAGATCAAATTTTTGAAATTTCTTTAATAGGAAGTTTGCCAATAAAATTTGAAATATGAATTTGTCGTAAAAATAATAGATATGTTTAAATTTTGGAATAAATTCGATAATGATTGGATCATGTATTGATGTTTATATTCGTAGGTATACGAACACTAAAAAGAGCAACGACTTAGTGACGACAACCATTTAAAAACTAATCGAAATCAGTTTATAAAAATTTTGAAAATCGCCGTTTTGGTTCTAGGTCTCGGGGGTAAATTTTAACGACAAGCCACTTAGCGCCATTTAATCGGGCTTTGTGCCAAAATCAAAATAGAATCCTTTATTATATGCATTCTTAGTACGCCAATCTCTTGGAGTTAGGATCAATCATAGAATATAAGGATTGCTATCTATGCATGTCTGTTAATATTCATTTCGAGAATAGAATAGGTTTCGAGAATGCTATTGCTGATAGTTAATATGTCTCTCGAGAAAAGGTAATACAATTGTAAATTGTTTTCTTCTCATTCTCGTACTTCAAATGTCTCCATTCAAGACTGTCATCTATAATTACTTTATTTTATTTAATGCGTATAAATTTTTTCTACTTCTGAAAAGATGACACTTAAAACTATATATTATATAAGCCACAAATAGTCCTATCCAAGGTTATCTGAACGAAAGTAACATTATATAATCATCAATGAGTGGATGATTCCACTTCTAATGCAATAAAATTAAAAAGCCGTGTTATGTATGAAATAAAAGTAAAGTTTAAAAACTTTTGTAACATCAGATATTCAAGATTTCAAAACAATATACTGAGTTGGAAAATCAATTGCAGAGTCATATCTTTAAAAAAATAAAACAAATTAAGTTAAATAAAAGTGTGTAATGAGAAGCCCTAACCTAAAAACTCGGATGATGAGCAAGATGGTTTCGAATATTATTTTTTTTGTAAGAAGAATGAATCCGTTTCTTTGATTTAATGTTTTGCAACGTAGAAAATAAATTTCGTGTCTTCCTATGATATCATGCGCTATTTGAGCTTCTGCGCAACCATTTGTAATTTCCCTCCCTTTCCCTTCTCTAGTACTATTTGACAGTTGCACGTGGTTTGATAAACCATTGCTTACGCAAACATCCTAAGAATACATTCATCCATTACTTCATTCTGATTGGATAAAACAACCGAGGGGGTAAACTATCAACAGCTACCTGCAGGTACATAAGATTAACGTGACCGATATTTTTCACAGTATAAGAATCGTGACTAATTTTTCAGCATAAAAAATTGTCTCTTCTTTTGATATAAGCTTTAATTGAACTACTGCGCAACAGTTTGTGACTTCCCACCCCTTCTCTAATACTATTTGACAGTTGTATGTAGTTGGATAAACCGCTGTCTACGCGAACAATCTACGAATACATTCACCAATTGTTTCATTCCGATTGGATGAAACAACCGAGGGGGTAAACTATCAACAGCTATCTGCAGGTACGTAAGAATAACGTGGACCGATATTTTTCAGAGCAGAAGAATCGTGTCTTATTTTGCAGCTTAAAAATACCGTCTCTTCTTTTGGTATAATGCTTTAATTGAGCTACTGCGCAACAGTTTGGGACTTCCCACCCCTTCTCTAGTACTATTTGACAGTTGTACGCGGTTGGATAAACCATTGCCTACGCGAACGTCCTACGAATACATTCATCCATTGCTTCAATCGGATTGGATAAAACAACTGAGAAGAAAACTACCAACAGTTATCAGCAGGTATGTAAAAAGAGCGCTAACATTTTCAATTGCATGAGAATCATGTATTATTTCAATGATTTTTATTAGTATTTTTATGCTAGTATGATCTTTAAGTGCATATTAAATTAAAAGCGGGTAAAAATGTACACTGATTCAAAAATGGTTATCCTTAATTGAAATTTATTAAATATTTAAAAAAAATTTCAATTTATAAATAATATAAAGAGTGTAACGTTAAAATACTTAAACTGTATCATATTCAACTGAAAAACTAAAAAAACTAAAAATAAATAAATACAATAGAAAAAAAAAACCCGACTTAATAATCTTATATTAAGCTTCTTAGGACATCATAAAGTTTATAGGATAATTCAATTAAATTAAAGAAATATTTTGTACATTCATCATTAAAATTTTTTCATTTAAAAAATAAACTCATTTGTCCTAATATTTAAAACTCCGAGATCTTTTTTGACAGTTTTGTACAAAAAAATGAAAAGACCTTAAAGACTTAATTGAGCTGAAATGACATCACTTGGAGATGAGTTCTGACACCCCGTGGTTTACGCGATGCTGACAGTCTTAATAACTCGTTGAAAAGCAGCCCTTTTTTAAAGACGAAGAATAATACACTTACTCAATTTGTTTGGGAGTTTGTAGCCCTATCTTTTTGCTTTGATTCGACACTTTCTCGAAGTGTTGTTGTTCCCGTGAGAATTGCACTCAGTCACAAGTAACCCGAAATCGTCCCAGGCTAAAATTGTCTGCAGAAAATGTCATCAACCGCTCAGAAAGTAGAAATAACCCCGTCGGGAAAAAAGATATATCATTCAGAGGTAGGGGCAAGCTGCCAACACGAGTCGTTTTCTAGAGCTAGAAAAGAGGAAGATTATTTTGTTAACCAGATGCAATGGATGAATGCTACTCATGCCCCTATTATAGTGCTTTCCAGGAAATTTAACGGTTTTCTCATTTCAACCGACGTTGAAAGCTACCTACGAGAAATGACTGCAGTCTGATCAATACTCCGTTGGATCCGATTCAAAAATGTTAGTTAGTACTCTAACTACGGACAGTAAAGTTCATTCCCAAAACTAACTTTCAGCATCAACAGACTGTTGTTGTTCTCTGAACAATGTTAAAAACTTGTAGATCCTTCAGTGTTCAACTCTCTTCCTTCCGCTTTAAAGCACGTGGTTTTCTGTAGTGCTGTGCTACCAGCTGATGAGTTAGAACTCCACATGCTGCTCCCGAATTCTTCCGCCCTTTTTGCATTTTAAGTAAGTTCGAATTGTTTTATTCATTTATAATAACACTTTTATGACATAAACTGCCTTTAATGGAGTGATTTTTTATGCAAATATTTATATCAAAAATTTGAATTAACGCAAAGAGACATAGATATCTTTATGACATCGGATAATCAAAAAAAATACAGAATTGCGCAATACTTTATTGATATTTACAATGAATGCTACGCATATGCATTCCATGGAGTAGAAAAATTCTTTTTTATATTTGGATGAATTTGATTGCCAAAAAGTTATACTTTTAAAAAAGAAAAGATTTGTTTACATTTGTGAATGGAAAAAAATCTTTAAAATTGTCTGTGTTGTTGACAACAGAACTTGGAAACAAATCGTTTCAAATCATATAATATTTTATAAAAATTGTCATCAGTTATGATGAAAAAATTTTAATGCATTTTGAAGAGAAGAGTGCTTTCCTTTTCATGTTGTTTTCTTTGGCTTGTAAAAAAATGTGTATTTTATTTTGGTTGAAGGTTTGTTTACAAATATGTTTAAAAAAACCATAAGACACTGTCGTTGCTGCGTTAACGAAATTTTTTTGTGTCAGACCGAAATGAATTAAAAAATTTTGAAAACAAATCATATAAACTAAAGAAATAATTTGGTTTTATTCAAGAATAACAAGATCTAATACAAATGAGGATTTTTTGCTCAGTTATGTGCATTTAAGCATATATACTTATTTAAAATTTTAGTTCTTATTTTTAAGAACAAATG
>JAOUZG010003149.1:1254812-1283244 GCA_026289955.1 Argiope argentata
ATATATTTTTTCTAAGCATTCAATTTTTTTACTTACTTGAATGTTTTAAGAAATATTCTTAATCATTAATGCACTTTCTGCTTGTATGTAAGATGTATTAATAATTCCAAAAAATTATATTGTATTTTAGGTTGATATTGTATACCTTTTTTGCTAGCTTGCTTTTTTAAAACGATATTTCTAATTTCCATAAAAAACTAACATTATTGGCTCTTAATAAATAAAAATGATGGATTAAGCAAGATTGATAATATACTGCTTTATGCTTTCTTGAGGAGTGTTTATTTTGGAAATGAAAAAAAAAAAGTCTGTCTTTGATAGAAAGTTCAATTTTAACTATTTGATTTGTATCCATTTTATTTTTAATTTATAGCTGTAATGCTGAGAGTTTTTAAGCTCTTCAAATGAGCACTGATATGAAATATGATTCTTGAAATAAAATATAGTAATAAAACAACTACGAATTGAGAGTAAAAAATAAATTCCAGACATCATTTCAGGATTTATGGAGTAGGGAAACTGCTCAAAAATCAATAATTGAGCAAGAATAATCAATAATATGCAGCTATTCATGTGATTTGCGAATTTGGATAAAAGAGATCGAATAATGTATGGATTCATACTGAACCAATTTAAAAATCCATGTTTAATAAATACAAAAGGAATAAGGGAATTTTAGCTGAATGTAATACATTCATTAAAAAAATCTAGTACTCTTAACTAAAAAATAATATATTTTAGCTGAATGTAATGCGCTAAAAAATTAGTACTGTTAATTAAGGAGCATTGTAATTTTAGCTGAATGTGATGCATTGAAAAAACTACTACTGCATTGAAAAAACTACTAGCTAAGGAACAGTATAATCTTAGCTGAATATGATGCACTCGTAAAAAACTAGTACTGTCATCTACACTTAAATGCGCGAAAGTTGTTTTTTATTGGAAATATTTTAGAATGGCAAGTAGCTTTTGAAAAAAAAGTTGTGATGAATGGTTTGATAACATATTTTAAAAGATGAATTCCTTTTTCCTTTGAAAAGTTAAAACAAAATAAATAGAATTTAACAGTCCTAACCAGAAAAATTTATGTTTCACTTAGGAGTGTAGTGTAACGAACAGAGTTACTTAAATAAATAAATAAAAGCTGTGTTGGAGAGTTTGACAAATATGTTTTAAAAGTTCACTTAAGAAGATTTAAATAAAATTCAACTCGACTAACCAAAACTACTGTTTTGTTTTGACTTTTAAAGTTGCAATAAATAAAAATTGCGATGAAGGGTTTAAAAGACATATTTTAAATGGTCTTTAACAAACATAATTTTAATGACATTTTTCCCTTGTGAAAGTTCAATAAAATCAAATTTAATAAAATTCAGCACTCCTAACCAGAAAATGTTGTGTTTTCTTACTGTCAGTTTGAATAGGGTTTTAACTAAGACTTGGAAGTACTACTTAATAAATAAATTAGGAATATGAATTTTATGAACTTAAATGAACTCAGAAATATATAATGAAGCATTTATAAGATATTGCATAATAAAGAATTTTATAATAAAATCTGTAATAGCAAAGCATAAAAATTATAAGAAAGCATTTATAATAATTAGATAATTGTCTGATAAATCTTTAGCTCTTTTAATAGAACGATGTATTTCTGCAATGCGCGGTTTGATTACTATTGTATCATAATGAATACGTTTTTGATGTTTGTAAGAGTAGGGTTTATTTTAAATTTTATTAAAAACTTCAATTAAGTTCGACAAATCAGTTTTTTCAAAGGATTATGCAAAGATCTCTGAAATATTAGAAGTAAAAAAGTTATTATTATGAAAATACCATGTATATATATATAAACGTATTTTAAAAATGATTTTAGTTGTAGTGATAACTGTAAGAAATATACAGAAAAAAAATCAAGACATTTTTATTTTTTTATTTTTTAACAAATTTAAACGTGCTTATTTCTAATACAAGAGCATTAAAGTTGTTACATAGTATTATTCGAAAATAAATGTTAAAGGAATTCTAAGTTTTCCTACTAATATGTTCTTGGTTAACAGTCTACGTGACTTATAATCAAATCCGACTTACGTGCAATTAAGCGCTTCCAAACTAAAAAT
Organism: Argiope argentata; assembly: GCA_026289955.1. Taxonomy (NCBI): domain Eukaryota; kingdom Metazoa; phylum Arthropoda; class Arachnida; order Araneae; family Araneidae; genus Argiope; species Argiope argentata. The sequence goes on from JAOUZG010003149.1 coordinate 1,256,933, forward strand.
ATTTTTCAAATTTGATTAGCTTTAAACATTTTACTATTTGCATATTACTTTTCTCCACTAAGTAATATTATTTTTAACCAGTTTTATTATTCAATTTTTGCTCCTGTTTATTCATATTTAAAATCTATGGCCATTTTATTGTGATTATTTTTTGCTATTTATTTTATTGACTGCTTATTTTCCCATCATTCGAAAAAAGAACGTTTCTTTTAAATCGTTTTGATTTTAAAATATGAATGTTATTTGGCTTCAGGTAGCGGATAAACCATGGTAAAATGCTAAACAAAATCCTTTCGATTTTTATATAATCTTTATTAATGTATCAGAATTCCTTTTTAACATTAAACTTGTGCCGGTTTGAAAATGGTTTCAAAATAATAAATAAGTAAGCACTCATGTTTTCTCTGCTGTTACAGATTCAACAAAAAATGAATACAGCAATTTATAATTTAAATTCTTACTTTCAAATTCTTCAACACTACTCATTTATGAGCATATATATTTAGAAGTGAATATTACAGCGAAATAGTTACAAATAAAATATTTCGAAAAACACGCAAATGAACCTATTTTTTTCATTCATAATTTGAAAAATACGAAATAATATATTCATTTTTGGGCCTAGATATCATCAACTGCTGCTATTCTGTAGTTGTACTAATCTACAAATGTAACTATTTTGTTATTTAATTCCCTAAAGCGACTATTTTGTTTTTTAATTCACTAATGCGACTCTTTTTCTGTTTATCTAATTATAGAATTCATCATACGATGTAATGCCACTGTTATACTAATATATCGTATGTCAAATTTGTATACGACATTTTTTGATATAGCAGTTTATTTATGAAAAACGTTTCTATAAGTTTACTTCATCTGCCGATAAATAGTAGCATATGGTATGTGATTATTGTATGTTGTTCCAAAATGCCATTTCGATAGTAGTTGGAGATGTTGCATCAAAATTTCATCTATTTCTTCGTGGATGATTTTTGATTTTTTGACATAACAACGTTAATAAATAATATAAAATGTTTTTATGAAGCTTTGAAAAGTGTTCCACCAAATGTAATTTATTGCACTATATTACATATGAAGAGAAATATGTAAAAATATATAATTTGATGCAATATTCAAATTTAAAGGATAAATTTGATGTAATATTCAAATTTAAAAGATTAATTTGATGCAATATTCAAATTTAAAGAATTAATTTAATAACATAATGTATACAATAAATTATATTATTTTGTTCATTACATTTACGATATCTTTAAAGATATCATTAAAGTATTTGGAGGAATAACTTTTAGCAAAACTTTTGTTTTATCAGTATTGAACAAATATTTTGGGAGCACTTTTAAATCTGTGGGCATCATTTGGAAAATTTCTTGAATAAATGCGAAATTCAGGGAAAATTGTATAACCAGTTTCCTTTCAAATTTCATGATTTTTTTTTCAAGAGTTGAATTAATTCTGAGAAATAATCCAGGAAATATTCCTGAAATATCTAACTTCTATTATTTTCTCTTCTATATCAATTAAGGATTATCCATTGCACTCAGGATTATTAATTGTGACAAAACAATATTAGAAACTAAAAAGAAAGCTGTACATATACTAAGCTCTGCTTAGTAAAAATTAAGTGAAGAAAACTTGTAAATAAACATGCCCAATAAAAAGTACCATGCATTATCAATAAGAATCTAATTGTACCCATGTGTACCTCTTTTTGTTTCTTCTCATAAAATAATGTTTCCATTCCATAAAATTAAGTAATTTATCAGATAAGTTTTTATTAATAATTCTGTTATCAACATCGATAAGTTAACTATTTAAATCTTTTGGAACAAATTTGCTTACGAAATATATTCTTGTTTTTTTTTTTAAAGTATCTTGAGATTTTGAATTAATAAGTCGGCTTCTACTGCATGAGTAATGAACACTCAATATGCAAAAATAATTTTCGAATGTTTCAAGCGACCCAGAATTCTTTGAGAAGGTGAATGAAAATTGACTAGGGCAAAAATAGACGCTTTGAGCCCGCCCGCCGAACTGTCACTTCGTCGTATGTCAACCCACATCCCTCCTTTTTCTCCTCGCCGCATGTGCCGATTGCTTTCTCAGAGTTAGTTCTACTTCTGTTTTTCGGTGTTGAAAAAGTTTTTGTTTTGTACCTAGATGTTTTGATTTAAATTTCAAATTAATGCACTTAGTATAAAAAATAAATCAGAGAGTATTAATATATGTCAATGTAAAGTCGCAGTTGTATGATATGACATTTAAACATTTAACCAGTTACCATAGTTCTATCTTTTTTTCTGCTGTAAACTTTCAATAATTAATTAATTAATTTAATTTAATTATCCCATTTCAGTCTGCTTTTCTTTTAAAAATTTATCACATCAGCTTATTATAAGTTAATAATACAGTTCAAGTATTGATTTTTACATTTCTTTGAAACATATTTTCGATATTTTTATAGATGATTGACTGATATTCCCGGCGTTGTTTGTGTTTAAAATGCTTATATGCTTAACACTTTTTAATATGAAAACTACTTTTATATTAATTATTATAATTAACAAAGTTATTTTATAGTCTGAAAACTTTTTTTAATTAAAATGTGAATATTTGTTGATCCAAACGATTTTTGTAAATATTTGTTGAGTTAAACGATTTTTGTAAATTGCCAATAGATTATCTTCTTTTTAAATCGTTAATATCTACTATACGAGTATTTCAAACTTTATTCACAAATATCAGTGTATAAAATGATTTCATGAATGTTTTGAGACAATTAATTCGGTAGTCAGTTTCTTATTAGTAAAAAAAGTCGAAAATAATCTAAATCAATTGTTATTTTTCTTAAAAATTGTTAATTATCCGCTTTTGTGTTGTGATCATAGTTTGTTCACATTTTTGTTCTTCAACAATAAAAAAATATTTTTACAGATTATATATGGTCTTAATTTAAGAAAAATGATCGGAATAAGAGAATCAGGTTGTAAGATAGCAAAAAATATTTCCAAAAAGTGTTTCGAAAAGTAAAGTAGAAAATAAGTAATAAAGATAGAATAGTTCAAAGTTTCACCTTTGTCTATTAAGAGAGTATCAATTAATAACTTTATTTCAAAATTGCCTGCATCAATTCAACAGTCAAATTTTTTAAAAGTATTAAAAATTGTAGGAAAAGATTAACGTTGAATTATATTAACGTTGAAAAAGTAAATTGTTTAATTTTAAAATGAAATAGAAACATTTCTCGTGAAATAATTTTTTCTGTAGTTATTAAGGAAAAAGAAAAAATAGTGGTTATTTTCTTATTAATTTAATATTTAATCATTTTTTGCACTCCGAAAAGTTAACAATATCAGTTGTCTTGTCTTAAATAATAAGTGAGCAAAGTTGAATTAATTTGGTCAATCGCTTACGAATAAAAAGAGAAACATTTGCACAATAGTTTTTATTTATATTACCAGTTATATTCAGAAATTTTTTATTTTCTCCATTTATTATTATATAGACAATATTTTTGCAACAATACATTTTTAACCTTCCTAAAATGTATCATTATCAAGGAAAAAATGGTATCTTTATAATAATTGATCTGTTAATAATAAAAAGTTAACTTTAGGAATAATTAGATCCCGTCTGTTAAAATTTGGTTAATTTGAAATAACTAAAGGAAACTATTCTAACATTTCCTATTATCTGCAAAATTAATATTATTTTCTATTATCATGCGTTTACTTTAACATTAATGTTTAGATATTTTTTATTATCTGCATCTGTTATTATGTAGAAATGTTTTTTGGAGGGGAGAATGGCACTAAACAACTTTCATAACATGCATCATTATTGAGGAAAGAAATCTTAGAGTATAACAATCTATCTGAATATGAGAAAAACATTATTTTATGAATAATGAGTCATCGTTCGTAATAATTTGAATTGCCTTAGTTTGAAATAAATAACAGACTATTCTCCCAAATTCAGATTATCTGTAAAATTAACATGATTTTCTACATTATATTTTCTACATTTAACATTATATTCTATCAGATATTATATTCTGAATCGATCTCATGTAAAAAATAAAAAAGAAGACGACCCATTAAATATTTTAATTAGCGAATTTCCTTCCTGTTGTTTCAGTATATTGCACCAAAAATTTTTAGACAAGAGAGCAATTAGTTTTTGCTGTTGCATATTTAGAATAAATGACTCGTAGCACTTTAGGCCGGCTATAATGGGTGATTATGAGCAACATCATGATATTCATAAATCATTCTGACAAGGAATACAAATTTTTCAGAAAATGCCTGTTATTATCCTTTGAACCATGAGTTCATTTATTACAAGAATAATGAGAATCTGTAATTACGGGTTGATTTGTGAAGGTCCCTGTAGAATTGTTTCAGCAGTAGTTTGCTGAATATCCCTAGAGAAATAACATATAGCAGCCGAATCCCGATGTGCAGTTTTAAAAGAAGGACATTTTATCTTAACATAATTATTTCTGAAAAGTTTTGCATAAAATATTCATTAGAAATTTGTTAATTATCTACAACACTTAAATGTCAGTAATTAAAATAGAGAAAGCTGAATAGCTTAGCTATCTATTCTTCAGCTATTCTATTTTTAATAGAAAAGCTGAAGTTTTTGATAGTTTAAATTTTCGCTATCTGAAAAATCAAAATAAACCACGTAATAGGACACAAATTAGCCTATATAAAATAATTAAATGCAACTATAATGATTTAATTAATGATTTCACAATCGGTTGTTTTCAAAGAAAGTGAGATGTCCTTAGTTACAGTCTATTAAACAGATAGTTCAGATGTGTTTTAGAGTTGTCCTGAGAGTTTCCTGAAAGACTTTTCACTCTCAGCAGAATCCGGCTAAAGGGAATTCTGTTTTGAGACATTGCTCCTCCTTGATAGTCCACGTGGCATAATCAAAACACTAATGGTTCAACAAAATTTCATGACCTGTTGTGTTGTCGGTCCTTCAACGCTATCTGAATCTGTTTTCCCGCAAGCCAACAACCCGGGCACATACCAATATCAGTCTTTTGATCTCCTTTGTGTTTACGACACATTTCCTTTGCTAGGCAAATTGCCAATTTGTTTCTTTTTCATCTTTTTTTCCATTCTGTTCAGACGTCGCGACTTTCCAAGAAACAAGTCTGATTTTTCTATTTATTAAAATATATTTGGAGGCTTATTTATCATCACAATAGCTGCAAGCGTTTTACATGAATTTATCTAGGATTATTGTTTGTATCCGAGCCAGAAGTGGGTCAGCATCACCTTGCGTCTTACAACATACATCTATTTTTACTACATGAATCATGTAATTCCTTCTAATTTGTCATATTTTATTTTATCGGTTTTAGCCCAGTAAAAGAGTAAACTTCTTTTCATTTCTGTGATTTCTTAAAAGAGAGACACCAGTTTTTTAAACAAAATTTTGGCAATATTATATTCTTGATTTGCAAATTATTTAGCCTCCTATTCAGGTGACGCATTCTATTTCAGGCACTTATTATTATTCCTCTTTTTTTACTTATAAGATTATCAAAGATATTTGAAATTCGTAAGCGATGAATTTTGTCTTTTCAGATGACGTGCCTTTTTCTGATATTGATTATTATTTCTTTTTTTAAATCATAAGATTATTAAAGATATTTGAGCCTGCTTTCTGGCATTTCTGGTAGCGCGTCTTCCTCGTGTTCTGGGAGTCCCTAGTTTGAGTCCCGGTTCGGACATGGTTGTTTTTCTGTGTTCTATGTGTGAATGTGCCCCCCCCCCATGTAAAAAGGGGATGTGCAATCAAATGTGGTGAGTGTGCAGCTAAGTTGGCCCTAGCTGGCTCTACTTCAAAAACAAGAGACGCTCTTTTCGGCTTAAATTTGCTGCTATATCAGCAGGGAGCTTGCCCATGGCAAATGCCATAAGTAACAACAACAACAAAGATATTTGAAATTCCTAAGCGATGACTATTGTCTTTTCAGATGACGCATCAATTTCTGGCACTGACTATTATTTCTTTTTTTACTTATGAGATTAACAAGGATATTTGAAATTCAAAAGTGATTTTCTTTATCTATTAAATGAATTACTGCTTCGCAATAATCAAAAGTTTTACTATCTAAAATTCTGCTATTTGACGCACTTCACTGTTTGCGAAAGTTAGAATTATTATTATATTTAATGGGCTTATAAAAGTTATGGCAATTAGTGGAACTATTAAAGAAGATTCGGCTACAAATTATCGATTCTATTTCAGCTTCAAATTACTAGTTAAGTATCAAATATTTTTTGATTCATTTTCAGCCTCTTAACAACTACAAGCATTAAATTTAATAATAAAATTTTGCGAAAAAGAGATATAAATCTCTTTTTCGACATGGAGTGTTTGACTTCTCTCATGCAAATATCATGAAGGTGACCTTGGTAAAATCAATAGAACAGAAAAAGGTGGCAAGAGGAGGGGGTATATCCAGACACAGTAACCGACGGCATGAAATTAGTTTTGGGGTCACTACACTATAGTTTTAAAAGAAAAATGTCTTGTGCAAAAAGCGTTGCCAGGGCGCTTCATTAGCCACCACGAATTAAGGAACGTGCTTGCGTGCAATCTGTTAATCGTACCGCACAACTTTGATTCATATTGAATAAGATTTGTTGAAGATAGAATTATGGTATTAGTATTATGATATGATTAAGTGTTAATCTCATATTCCTTGAATACATCTAATCAATTGAATAATTAATGAGCCAAGAACATGATTAGTAATAAAAAAAATATTTTAATATAAATAATATAAATTTTTCAAATTTCATTGGAAATTAAATAAAAAGGATTGTATGAGAGTGGGGTTGGATTCGAACTGACATCACCATATTAGAATGAAACATTGTACAATATCTCCACGACATCATTTAATATTCGTAATATTTGCAACATTATGAATGGATTATAATAATGTTATAAACTGGCTTTTTCCCACGACTTCGTACGCATAGAAAACCATACAAATTACCTAAAAACAATTCATTTACAGTGAGTACCTGAAATAAAACAAAATCTCAATTCAAGACGTATTTCTTTAAAATCAAGTCAAGTATTTTATTTATCGATCAAGAATGATATAGCTACAGCAGTATTATACACATATTTTTTAAACTTTTAATTGAAATTAAACACAGTTGTCAGCAATTACAACACACTGCACATGTGTGAATTTTCAAAGCAAATGCGTATATTTTATGCGGCAATTGAGGTAACGCAATGCAGATTAGAAATTTTCAATTTCTTTTATTCTGTTTTATTTAAATTCTAAAGTACTTCAAAATGAATCCGAAAAATCGATTAATTAACAATATTTAATTTTAAATGCATGAAAACCCTAAAAAAATAAGTAGAATCGTTTGAAATAATCGGTCGAAAACATGTTAAGCCTAACATCATTAGCGTGGGGGGAAAACAAAACTGTAATCATACTAATTTGGCGGATGTGAAATGAAGATTTTTTGTCGGGAAAGTAAGAAAAGTGTCGTTTTTATTATTTTTCTCGCAATTTTTCCGTTTTTCTCTCTATAAAAATCTTTCTCGTGAATTAAAGAAAATATTTTTAAAAATTAGCCGAATTGGTCGAACTTTTTGCGCTTAAAAACACATTTGACGATTCAGTTTTATTTATATAGATCATCTTGTGCTATAGGGAGTCATTATCTTTAGAGTATGCTTGATATGTTGTATAATACGAGAACAAATGTATATATAAATAAAAATAAAGTATTTAAATTTAACTTATTTAAAATACTAAATTTTCCTGCAATAGATGTGAAGTTCAACTAAATTTAATGACTTGAAAATGTAGGAATGAATAATGAAGCTTTACTTTCAAATACGAAAGAATCAGAACGTCTGGCGTCATGAATAACTAATGAGCAACCAGCAGCCAACAATAGGAATCATATTCAGAGAATATAGAAAGTTCTGCAGTGAAAAACTGTAGCAAAAAATGATGGCATAAAAAATAAATTAGCCTCCGTGACGCAGCTGCCTCCCATTCTTCACAGTCATTTACATCTAAAAATAATATATAGATCTTCAGTGTGAAGGTAAAACAGTATGGAAGACTTCTTCTTTAATCCAAAAATATTATAAATATATATTCTACTGACAATGATAATGATTAGAACTTTACCAACGAATAGAAATAGAGAAAATTAATCTGAATATTAATTAAAGAGATTTAAAGTTATTAGACAAACAAAACCAATGATTCAATTCGCTTGTTTCTACATTAGAAAAAAAATTGTTTACAACATTTCTATGAAAAGAAGTATTCAGTCATTTAGAACGGCTTAAAACAAATGTTATAGCAGCTTATTGGATTAAGTGATCCCAATGCGTCTTGAAATGAATGCTTAAAAAGTAGAAATATACAATCATAAGATGAATTTACAAAACAAAAATATTCAATCATTAGACGAATTTACAAAGTGATTATAGACAATGATAAGATGATTTTTTCTTGAAAATTAACCAAGAAAATCGGTTTAGGCTTTCCTGAAACCCTTATAATAAAATTCTTGCAATGAATTTAAGACATTCGGAGTTTTTTGTTTATTTAAATGATGATGAACTAATAACAAAATAAAAAAATAAGCCTACGTCTAAAAACATCACCCCCACCTTTTTATAGGAATAAGTTTAAGTGATGTAAAATAATTAACTATCAATAAATATACTGAAATATATTTATTGATAGTTAAGATTTATAGATAGTAGATTTACTTTCAAAAAAGAAAGTATTAACCATTATTCTATGAAAAGAATTACTATGAAATATTTATCATTTTTTTCATTTAATAAGTTATATTTATTACTGAGAAATACTTAAGAATTATTTGATACTTCAGTTTCAAAAATTGTTTGGATACCTTGTGAAGGAATTTCAGTTCTCGTTCTTCCATTAAAGCATAATGGAAGCTTAGAGAATTGGGTACCATTTAGATGTATCTCTATAGAATTACGAAGTTTAATTTTCTTTTTAATATACTATTAAATATACCCTCTATATTTACCTTATATTCTAATAAAAGAGAACGGATAAGTATAAATGATTACTTAATATGCATATTTGTGGAGCAGAAACTGAAACATCAATTGAATATTATTTCTTATTTACAAATTTGTTATTTCATATTGCGGTAATATGCCATTTTATATAGGACGTATTTATGTGCATATATTCACGGAAAATAAAATAATATACTAAATCGTATATAATATGCATATCTTTTTTTAGTAACTAATTTGAAAACAGTATGCTAATCAAAAAAGACAGACAGACAGAAAGAAAGAAAAACTCAATATATAAACCCAGTCCTTAATTTTTCTGTCTGTATTGTTCTAAATGAAGCATTCTTAAAATTTCTATATCCTTCCCCTGCCCTCCATCTGTCAAAAAAGAATCAGGCCACATCCTTTTTTTATATTAATATTTTTTTAATCTATTACAAAAAAATCAATGTAATATATGTAAATGTAGTTTTTAATAAAGTAAAGGGAAAGATAATTTTTTATTACAATTTTCTTATAAATTTTAATGAAGTGTCTTAATTTAATTATTTTTGGTCCCAAATTCTAAATTTTTTTACAAAAGTACCTGTTGTCGAGTTTTCGAAACACCCCTATCTTATATTAGAGGCATGAACATGTAATTTAAGAAGTTTAATCCCAACTTTTTATTTATTTTTCAAATGAGAATTCTTACGATTTTTAAATTTATTCAATATCTTTTCCGTCGAAAAATTCATCTCTTCTCCACACTTTTGGATGAAAATTTCTTTCTTGCTTAAACGTTTCAGAGACAAAAGAATACAAAATGTACAAATCAAACTTCAAATAAAAACAAACGAAAAATGTTTTATTTACTATACATATCTGATGAAATGAAGAGTATTAGAGGCCACTGTGGATAAGTAGATTGATCTCACTTCATGAACCGAAAGATTCTAAATTGTAATTTGAATCCATGAAAAATACCTTGTGTATATGGACTTGATCTACGTAAAATCTAGAGTCAAAGGTCACACGTCTTTTCCTTGGAGTGGTGAGGTAATTCAGAGATCGAGTAACGATTTAGGTATCATCATTATTATTCTAAATACAACTCAAAATCATGAGTTTTTTCTCAAAATAATTCTCGAGTAACTTCAAAACGAAACCTTATTAGTCTAAATTAAATTGGAGTAATCAGTTTAATTTTTAAAAAAATCAGTTTTTTTGGTCATTGGTATTTAGAAATTGTTGAAAAACACAGGATTGCTTCATACTGTTTCAATTTTTTATTCAAAATTTTTCAATGAACATTTAGAACTGAGTCCTTATGGAAATCACATATTTTCGTGAAAATCTAAGTAATTTCTTTCTTTCCAAGGATGCAATGAAAAAATGACTACCAGTCATAAGATTTTAGACTCTTCTGGGAAGCTTGGGCATAGCTTACGGAACTGTAAAATACTTTTTGTGTAATGTACTACTCTATCCCATTTTGCAAAATATTTCATTTAATGACTAATAAAACATTATAGTTTTCTTCCTGGAACGATATATTTCGAAAAATAACTTTATTACATTAAAAATAAGAAGAAAAAAACAGTAGTACGTCAAGTAATTTATCCTGATTCAAAAGTGCCAAAGAAATTTCGCCGGGTTTTATAAATCATCGAGCTTTCTAAATATGACCTGTAAATGATGGTCTTGTCATGGAGTTAAATGTCCATTTCTAAAATATGGTCTTCATGTCCCCAATGGGATTTAAATTCGATACTTTGTGTAATCTCTTTCTCTTATTGGAATATATTTCAATAAAGGAACATTATAAATTATTTTATTATCCGAAAGGGTATATTTTTCCCATATGGGCATTTTCTTACTTTTTAATAAACTTAAATTCATCAAGTAGAGGATTGAGTATAACTCTCCATGATATAACCCATTAATGAGTTATTTATTATTTAAATGTTAGTTTTAATACAAGAATTGAAGACACTTCTAAAATAAGAGTGAGAATTAAAGCAGTAATGAGCTATTAATTACTTAATCATAATTTTTAATATAAGAATTGAAAAAAAATTTAAATAAGAATTAAAGCATTAATTTAATGATAATCGTACTTCGAAATATTAAAGAACTTTTACTATTAAACTATAAAAGTGTATAAATATCTTCATTATAGCAATTAAATTGGAAGAAATTAAAATTTATAGCAATTTAATTACTAAGTATTCTTTTATTTAAATTTTAAAAGGAAATTACATTGAATTGATACATTATGAGATCATTTATATCTTCGGAAAGACATATTATTTCCAATTTTATGACATTGTTTGGAAAAAAAGCAAGTGTTAGCTTTGTATTCATTAAAAATTAATTTTCTGAACGCATTTGTGAAATCATTAGTTGTAGGGGGGATTTTACGCAACTGAACGTCATTCTTTTCTTAATCACTTTTTATTTCGAAAAAAATAGAATTGAATTAACTGAAGACTGTCAGAATCCACAAATAAACATTTTCCAAAGTCATTAATCTTATTTTTAATGGATAATTATGTATTATACTAATGAAGAAAGATTGTTAGCTAATCAGATTAAAAGAGAATCGTTTTCTAATGGATAAGACTGGAAGTTAATAATAAATGCTTTATCGTTTTACCCTCATTTTTTTAATCTTATTTTATTACTTTATCTCATACTTTACCGTTTCATTCTCTCTTCTTTTGCAAAAGTAGAGCCTGATTCTTTGACTTTATTTTTATCTTGATGACGCATTCCAAATATTTCACCAAGCGATCATTAATTATTGATTATTTTTTAAGTTATATAAATATTTGTTTGAGTGACTTCGTATACAATTTTGTATTATCATAGCATATGTTTTCTGATTGAAAATGGTTTTTATATATATACATTATTATAATAAATGTTTTCCGATTGAAATTTTTTTTACATTATTGTAGCCTATAATTTTCGATTGAAAATGTTTTTTATATATTATTGTAGTATATATTTTCCGATTGAAAATATTTTTTGTACTATTGTAGCATATGTTTTTCCGATGCATTTGTTTGGTAAAATAAACATCATATATAAAAGTAAGAATTTATATACTTCTGATAGTAAAGAATTTCAGCTTCAATAACATAGGAGTAAAAGGCTAAAAAATGCAATCGCATTTCTACAAGAACGCGTTTTTAATTTATAAATTATATGATTAAATTAATATGAATTATACATGATTAGATTAATATGAAAAGAATTATATTGCCTCATAATATCTCAATATTCGCAAATATTTAAAAGAATTTAATTCTGCACTTTCAAGATTTTGTATTATATTAAAATCTTATGGCTAATAAGTACTCCTTCCTTATTTTTTATAAGACTTTTTTCATTAACATACATATAAACTTTTTATTTAAAAACAATTGAATTAAGTAATTTCAGAAAAAGAATTTTTATAAAATATCCTCAAATATGTACTTGGATGCGTTTTCCTCCAGTAAATTATCTTATTTTTACTTATGGTTTGCTTCTTTAACTTGAGTATATTTTTAGACAAAATTCAGGATTATTCATATTATTAGTTATAATAAAATGATATCGTGTTTCCCACACATTCCGTCCTTTTTTTCATTGAAGAATTTTACATATAAAGATCAATAATATTCCGGAAAAAATGATTTAAATTTACTTTCCGTCAAGGTTAAATTTTTGATAGATTTTCAGGAGTATTGTAGAAATAATTTGAATAATCGATTAAGATATTATCTTTTCAATCAAAAAACTTTTTTCCTTATATCAGTAGTTAGCCTTTGATTTCAACAGTTTTCCCCTTTTTATTAGATATAAGAACAAGATGGGCGAGATTCGGTTTCAAGATCGGAAAATGTCAATTGAGATGCAATTCCAACAAGTATCTGGAACTAGAATTTAAGTTACAAAGGCGAGATATCCTTTCGGTATCCTGATTTAAATGTGTATTAAAGAATGTTCTGGCTACAATATCATCCTTTACATACAGTTACGGCCCAAAATTGCAAGATCCTCCCTTTAAAATGACGTTTTTATCGTTTCGAATTTATATTTGATAAATTAACTCTTATGTCCTACTGTAGTGCTTAGCTTTTAACTGCTTTATTATTCTCACACGCAAATTTTATTTGTGATTTCATTCATTTCTATAAAAGAACAATAAACGTGTTTTAATTATTTGAAAACATATAAAAAATTAAATTTAATTATTATAACCTTGAAATATTTTCATACAAATTTTTTGAAAGGAAATTTTTTAAATAAAAATATAAGTTTTGCATTGACCTTTTTATTGACTTCATAAAACATAAAAACATTTATTACAAAGTAGACTTTTTATTTGATTAGTTATTACTCATTATATAAAAAATGAATTTCACTCTGCAATTAAAAAATTATGACACATATGTTAATATTTGAGTTTAATTAAATGAAATATACGTCCTTATGTAATATAAGTGGAAAAAAATAAAATTGGGGATTTTAAAAAGAAGCAAATGCATTCCTTATTATTTTTTTTATTTAAACACGAACTCATTGTTGTCATCTGTTATGTTACTTAATTATAAATTTGCAGTTTCCATTAAAACATTTTACACATAAATTTAAATTTTAAAAAACCCGCATTCTTTTCATTTTATGTACTTAGACGTCTTTTTGTACGCATAAGAGTGAATTATATGAATTTAAATACATTCAAAACTTGCTAAAAGCAAAATGCTTAGTGAGTTCTAATTATGAAAAAAAAAGATTTTACCATAATTAAACGTATTAAAAATAAATAAATTAGCAAATTAAAGCAAAATAAAAACTTGAAATTCTTTCATTCATTGAGTTTCATTTTTCCTTTCACTCAGATATTATTTAATATTTAGTAAATTTTAGATCGACTATCAAAACGGGGGAGCCGCATTGGGGTTTTATTTCTTTTTGACTAACCTGAAAACTGCAAAGTAGTACAAAAAATCAACAGCAAAAGTTATATGGAGATAAAAATGGTCTACTGGAATGAGTGCATGATCTACAATGAACAAAAAGTCATGACTGTAGTAGTTAACCTTCTTTTCTGACCATCTGTGGCAGATGAAAAAGTAGCCAAATTGCCAGGTTTTCGAAGTATTCAGGTAGTTTATACGTATTGAAAAAGTAATCAAGCAAACTATATATACAAAAAGAAATATAGAGAAATTTAGAACAATGGAGTGAAGACCATAAAATGCTATTAAATTCACAAAAAAAGTTTCTGAACTAGTCCACTATCGTGAATTTTTTTCACGATTTCTTTTTTTCTTTTTTCTTTTTTTTTCTTTCTTTTTTTTGATTTCTTGATATTATCTTTGCACTTTTATTATCTGAAAATTAAAATCAGCAATTAATGCTTATATTTCGAAACTTCGCTTTCAAACTTGTTTTTTTAGCTCAAATTATGCATTATTTTATAGAAATCCTCGTTTAAAATATCTTTGAGTAATAACCTAAATTTTTAATGATGAGATTTTTAATTGAATAACAGTAATATTTTACTTTCCATAAGAGTATTTTATTTTAATGTACTAGAATTTCAATAGCATTATTTTCTTTTAAATACTATTGAATTTTTTTTTAATTCCAGAGTGTAGAAAGAAATTAAATTATTGAGGAGGTTACCTCTATCGCCAACATCCATTCATATTTTGAATTTTTAAAATATGTATATTTTATACTGATTCTAAACAATATCTTGACGAAAAGAGGCGAAAAAATTTAGAAATACCGGAAGAATTATAAAGAATAATCTTTCTTTTCCTAATTCCAGTAAATTTCCTACGACTTTTAAGTATAATAACGCTCTATAATATAATGAAAACATTTTTAGAAACGATTATGAAACTAAAAAAATAGAGATTTATTTTACTCCATCTTGCTGTCATTCATGTTAGCTGATTAAGACCTTATTCAGATGATATAAAAACTTGGAAGTTTGTGCTGAATTTTTTTTTTTAGATTCCCAGAACAGATTAAATTGTCGCCAACAACCCCATTTGTTTTTCCAGGAAAGGATTCAGATTCATCATTTTCCCCGCAGTCAAAATAAACAAATAATAAAAATAGTCAAGAATACTACTAAATAAACAAATGAGTAATCAGTGCAGTAACTACGATTTCTCTCTTTTTTTATGAGTGAAACGCGGTGCATTGAAAAGAAAATAAGAATTTTCTTAGTTTGTTATCACTTAACTTTGTAATATTAACATGATATTGATGGAAAAGAGAATCAAGAGTCTTAAATTAGATTTTTTAAGATAAATTTTCAAGTTTCAGGCGCTTTGAACTTTTAGCTTTCCAATATTGTTTCAGGCAGAAGTTTTTCTTTCCATATTCACATCAAAAATACTTTACTTTTTCATCAACTGACAGCAAATATGATTTAGATCTTGGAATTGGAATTTGTGAATCGTTTTTCTTTACCTTATCTATAAAGGCAGTTGTTGTAATCATCGACGTTTCAAATTGAATGAGCATTTGTAAAGCTAATGTCTCCATTTAAATTTGTGAAAATTATTATTTTCTTACACTGCTATCATCAAACTCTGCCGAAATTAAAAATATTTTCACGGAATTACACACCTCATTTAAATGAAACTTTAAAAGTTGATGTAAACAGATTTTAGCAATTGCGAAGCCAAAAAGAAGACGCTTTTGATCTTTTAACTTTGATTTATTCAATTCCGGTAGGCATAATTTATGCACAAGAATAAATGAAAAGAAATACGACAGTCTACATCGCGACACAAGAGCAGAGGAGAACAATATTTCCCCTTCAATGATTTTTAAAATCAGATTTTGATAGGGATAGGGATCAAGAAAAAAGAGAACACTTTACAGGAAGTTAATATGGGTTAAATTAAGATAAAAATCCGGAAATTCACTAGGATTTTGATTAGGTTTTAAAATATCATTACATTTATTTCTAGATACAACATTCAAAAAACTGCTTGATTTTCCATTTTTATGGCTCCCCTGTGTATTAAATTAATATCAATACTTAAACATATGTTCATAATAAACTAAGGCTGATTCATTTGGGAAAAAAATAGCATTAAATAAAATAAGATTTTAAAAGCCAAGATGCTTTTAAGAGCCGCACTAAAACTGGAGGATTGCAATAAAAAGCCCACTTCTACGGAAGTAGAAGCTTGGGTATTTTAAAGTGAAGACAAATGTTTTGCACTTATGCTATTTTAACATCCTGAAACGCGTAGATTTCCCGATTCTCATGGCATTAATTTTTCAGAGAAGAAACTAAAGTGTCTGACTTAGAATAGTTCAAAACTTCTCCAATACATGGAACTAAGTTCTTCATAAGAATAATGATTTATTTTTAATCTGTTAAAAAATACTTGTGATTGATTCTTTATTGACAGGTCAAATTTCAAAATCCTTCTATTGTGGAACCATATTTTGTAGGTTCTTTTCTATCCTGATAAAATAGAAAACAATTTATTTATCCACATCCTGTTTTGGTAATATTCAGAAGAATTGTAATGATACACCATTTCAAACGTATAAAATACTTTCATCAGTTTATTTAATTTCCTCATGAAGAAAAATCTGATAAATTCTATATAAAAATGTACATATTCTTGTAATGAATTAATTTAATTTTATTCAGGCTTGTTCCCCAAATCAGCAAAACTGTGTTATTTAATGCTATTTATCCTTATGCTTTACACACACACACACACACACACACACACACACACACGCACGCACACACACACACACACACACACACACACACACACACACACACACACACACACACACACACACACACACACACACACACACACACACACACACACCACTGATGGGCATTTCAAAAGGCGTCTTTTTGAATATGAAATATAGTGAATGGAGAGTGGTTCCAGGTTAATGAGAGTAATTCGGCATATGGTTTTATTAACAGAATTGTAGTCATGTGTCAAATTTTTGACCAAACCTATCAGAATGTCGATCGTCTGTCGTGTACACGCACACACAATAGTGCGAAAATACAAATTAGAAAATGTTTTGGACATCAGAATTCAATAGAACAATCGAACAGAAAACAATCCAAAATGCATATTTGCTTTTTGTCATTGTATTAGCAAGCACAAAACACGCCAAATTACATAATTGTTCAAATAAATAAGGATAAAATACTACTACTAATTTCCAGACACAAGAATTATGAAAGAACTGCGTATCTGAGGTTTCATTATAATTATTTTCTTGAATAACTTAGAAGCGAAATACAAATATTTCATGTAACGGTAGAAAATGACAAATAAAATGCAAGTGCAGAATATTTTATTATAAAAACATTTTCAGTACAAAAAGAATTTGATACTACAGTGTGTGTGAATTTATTTCTTTGTCATGGGAGGTTTAATTATCGTTAATAATGAAACAGCTCATTAGTTTATCGTTGGCAATTAAAACAATTATTTCGTTAAAAAGTTATGACTAATATAGTTTTTTCATTCTCATATGAAAAGTCATTTATGTTCTGTCTCCATTAATTCTGGGCGTCACGCAAAGGAAGATAAGAGAACTATATCTTCGTTAATTTGAGTTTGAAAGCGCCATGATTTCATTAAAAATGAAACGGAAAACATACATTCTTCATTTATTTTGGTTTAGAATAGCTAATAAAGCTTTATGTTTTAATCAGTATCAGCAGTGTTTCCAAGGCGTTGACAGGCCATTCATATCTAATTTATGAGGATAATTAAGTATTGCACACGTGATGATTTTCAGAAGTATGATACTTTTAGTATAATGTGACGATTTTCGGTCGGCTTGTATAGCAAAATTGAAACTGTTTATTTTGAAAACTTCACTTTTATAAAGATTGGAAAAAATTAATTTCATGATTAAAGTAAAACAGAAAGTAATTTAATCAATTTTAGTTTTGGGGAATTAATTTCAAAAAGATTGGATTTTGAGATAACTTTTTAAAATGAAGATTGCTTACTCATATTTCATTTCTGATCAAGATAAGGGAGCAATATTTTCAAAAGCGTGATTTGAAAACAATACAATTTCATTAAAAATTAAACGTTATGTAGAATTTTCTATTTATTTTGGTTTAAAATAACTAATAAAGTTTTCTGTTTTAATATGTATTGAATATTTTCCAGAAAATAATTATGTTCTAACTATTTTATGAGGATAAATATACAATACACAGGTGATAATTTTCATAAGTATAATTTTTACAAAATATAATTATTTTCTATTATCATATATATTGAAAGCCTGAAACTGATAACTATGAAACTTTCATTTTTTTATTTTGTTTATTGTTTTGAAAATTTAATTTTGATATTTGAAATAAAACTGAAATATTTTAATCGATAATAATAGTGAATGTAATACTGAGAGAATCTATTTTGGAGAGCATTTGTGAAAACAAAAGTATTTATTCTTAGTTCATATTTCTTCAAGTTAAGAAAACGATATATTAGGAATTGCGACTTTAGAAACCTCATGATTTCATCAAAAATTAAACGGAAAGCATATACTTTCCATTCATTTTTGTTTTAATAAATGAAAAAAAATCTTTCTTGTTGAATAAATATTGAACATGTAATAGGAGATAATATGATTTTCTTATCTAATTTTTGAAAATGCTCATATATCATTTACATGGTTATTTTCAGAAGTACAAAATTTATTGTACAATATGATTATTTTCTATTTTCATATGTACTGCAAAACTAAAACTGATTAATTTGAAAAGTTCATTTTTTTATCAATTCTTGAAATATTCAATTTCATAATTAAAGCAAAGCCAAAATAATTTAATCAATAGTAATTTTAGTGAGTTTGCTACAAGGAGGTTATATTTTAGGGAGTATTTGGGAAAACGAAGAATCTCTAGTCTGAGTTCATTTCTGACAAAATCGCCGGTTTTGACGCATGCCGATAATTTTAACAGATGGTACTCTACGTCTATATTTTTAGTACCAATTATTCTGGGTTCTTTCGAGCTAAAAATGTTTCTTGGAGGAGTCAGAGTTTATGTATAGCTAACGGTTACAGATGTTCTGTAAATGAATTCAGGAGCTTGAAATTCGTCTTTTTATCTCAATTTTTGTTTAGATAATCACATTTATTTTTAACGCTTCTAAAACAATAGAACAATGATGAAAGCTTGAAGAACATTTTGTGTGAAATGATGGCGAAATATGAAGCCAAACAAGGACATAGGTTAAGAGCTTTTAAAAAGGTAGTTTTGAATTTCCATCCTTAAAATAGCGTACAACTGTTTCATGTACATAACCTATATTTTTAAACTATATGTATGAAATTGTATTCTAAAAGGAAAAATGTAAGATCGAGCGCATTACAATTTATCAGATATCGCTCTTTTTTGGGAAATTACACTGAAATTTAAAGATTCAATATAAAGAAATCAAAAATAGCTCTAAATTTGTGGATTCAATTGTACAATGAGGAAAGCTTGGTCAGTATTTTGTGTGAAATGATGATGAATTATGAAACCAAACAAGTATGCAGTGTAAGAGTTTCTGAAAGAATAGTTTTCTTAGCAACTTTTTCATGTATATAACCTATTTTTTAAACAATATGTAGGAAATTGGAGGGGAAATTTTAAGATCAAGAGAATTAAAATGCATCAGATATGCTCCTCTTTTGTGAAATTACTTCGAAATTTAAAGATTCAGTGTAGTAAAGAAATTCTAAATTTATGTATCGAGTTTAGTTTAGTTATATTAACGTCTCGTTGTAAAGCAGCGCTAGGGCTATTTTGGGACGGACCTAGTAATTTCGAACTGCGGTCAGATGACGAGGCCGACGCCTGAGCTGGCAAACCCCTCTCCACACCACACCAGCGAGGGAAGGTTTGGCTCTGACGGATTTAACATGCAACAGACCCCCTTCCACGACGGTTCTTCGGTGGAATCGAGTCTCGAACTTGAAACTCTACGGCTGATGAGCCAAGACCTTACGGTCAGGACACCGTGGCTTATTCAAGATTGAATTTGTATCCTTACAACTATAGTATTTATATAATCTATGTTTTAAAGTAAAACTCGTTGGACTGTAATTCCATTAAAAATAGGTTCAGATTAGATTAATCGTATTTAAACGCTATTCTAAATAGACGTAAAGGGTATTTTGGATCGAATTTCATTATTTTAAACCGTGGTCATATGACGAGGAGAATACCTAAGCTATCAGGATCCTCTCCAATCTTCCACATTACACCCGATACAGGACATTTGACCTCTTTGGATTTGGAATGCACCAAACCCATTTGCATAACAATTTTTCAGTGAAATTGGGTTTCGAAACAGGTAAAATCCAGTCCGAAGGCTGCAACCTAATCATCAAATCATCGTTGTACTCACAACTTAATACGCTTGGTATCTTAATTCTATGAGGTAACTTCCTAATTTTTGAAGACAATCCGAAATATCCATATTAAATGTAACATATATTTTAATTTTACCTTGCATCATGATATTACCCTTTTTTAAAATAATAGAGTTAATCTATGTAAATAATTGAATTTAATACAGAAAAAAAACTTTAAAATTCTTTTTATTCTGTAGCTCAAATTTTTATCAAAAACTAATTGATTGAAAAATCACATTTACTCTCATTAATTTTTTTATTAAAATAACTTCGGATCAAAATTGTAATGAGCAAATTATTTACTGAAGTAATTATTTGATTAATTTTTAAAAAATTCCTACCTAATTTAATCCTACCTTGCATCGTGATATTGCCTTTTTTTAAAATAGTACAGTTAATCTATGTAAATAATTAAATTTAATACAGAAAAAATAACTTTAAAATTCATTTTATTCTGTAGCTTAAATTTTTAACTAAAGTTAATTGATTGAAAAATCACATTTGCTCTCTTATTTTTTTTTAAAGAACTAAATCACTTCAGGCCAAAAGTTTAGTGAGCAAATTATTTACTGAAGTAATTATTTGATTATTCAAAAATAATTTTTTTAAAAAAATTAAAGTTTAACAAGCATTTGAGTATAAAGAAATAATAAATTTAATCGCATTTTTATGCAATGAGGGTTAAAATGAGGCAGGAGCAAAAAACAAACACAAACTTCAAGCTTTCACATCGCATCACCTGGATGTCCAGGTTTAACATTCATCACCTCCATATATACAGTAAAAACTGGGTCTCGACGTCATGAAGAAGACGTAAGAGATTCGACGTCTGATTTTCCGTAAACAAATTCGAAACTGCCAACAACCTGACATAGCATCAGCCAAGAAAACAAATAATGTTTTTCACTCGACGTCAATCTTTTTAAGTGCATGAAAAAGTCACTGTTTTAATTTTCACAGAAAGATGAATCTTTTCAGGCCAAGATAGAATTTCGCAAAATTTATCTTTTATTCTTTGTTGCGATTCTTCACGAGGTGCAGTTTGTTTTAATTCTATCAAATGGAAACCATCAATCTGAGTGCGGATTTGAATATAAATATGAAATACTTATTTTCCAGTTCATCAATTAGAAGATTTTAACTTTTTATTCACTTTCAGTTCTTTGAAAAAAATTTATACAGTAAGAATAGGCCTAATCTAAGACTTCAATTAAAGTCTTAGAAGCTTAATTCTAGAAGTGATAAAAACTACATTATAACAATAGAAATCCAAGTCATATGGCAATATATGTATGGCTAAATAAATGTGCCAAACTCAATCAAATTTTGCACATTTATTATTTTCTACTAGAGATAGTCAACTTTAGAAACCTTAACAATTAATTAAATGTTCAATTAAATAGAAATTAATCAAAATTTCTTCTTTCTCCTCAGTGATTTCAAGCGTAACAATTCCAGAAGAAATATTTTTACACCATCTTAAAATTCAATATTGTCTCATTTCTGATTAAGATTTCCCTCAATTGTTGCTTCCATTAAAAAATATTTAAATACACTGAAATAAGCATAACCTTGAACTATTCAAACACTATTGTTTCGAAAAAATCAACAATGTTTCAAAACATATTTTTATCAGGTTTTTCATTGGTTTAAAATAGTCACTGAAAAATACCTGAAAATAGACGTAAGTCAATTAGAAAAATGGAGGAAATAAAAGAAAATGTCTAGTGAGTAAATGAAGAAAATAACTGATGACAGCAGCGTTTTCAAACTATGAGAAATTAACCCAAATTTTGCCTTTTTTTTTCTTCTGGCCAACTTTGGAATAAATTATTCCAAAAATATTAAACCGTCTTAAAATTTAAAAAATTTACCTTTTCAACCATATTTATTTCATTTTTTTTTGCAACTGTTCTTGCAATTTCTAATAATTATTTAAAAATTTAACTGAGATTATTTTTAAACAAGAAATTATATAAGCATTTTTTGATGGGAAGACTTTGACTTAAGACTTAATTAAGACTTTGAGCTAATTTACCACTGTTTTTTGGGGGGGATTTCTCTTTTATTTTAATACATATAGCGTGAAAAGAATTTTAAATTTTATGCAAAAGTAGATTGTAGATTAAAAATGTTATAAATAAAAGAATTTTAATCCCAAGAGATGCCGTGTATATCATTTCATATAAATCTAAATGATTTTAAACGCAAATGACATCATTACTACATGGGGGAGAAAATATTTTATAAAAAAACTAATGATTCCTATGATGTTTTAAAATAAATAACATGAATTTATATTAGTTACTCATGAACTCAATTATAAAACTTAGTATTACTTAAAATTTATAAATTTTAACTATAATAATTTATTAAAATAATTTTAAAATAAGCCTGGATGAATTGTTAGTTGTCATTGTTATCCAAATGTGTTCAGATAACCTTCAAATAATGGCGTGCATTATATTTATTAAATGTAAAGGATTATTATCTCGATTGAATAAATAGCCCAGAAAGTATTTATAATAAATAGTAAACCTCATAAATTGAGGCAAACTAAAGTAAAAAAAATATATGTATTAAAAAATAAACTTTTCTGAAATTTTTTTCACTTTTTTAATGCTTTCAGGGAAATACAATAATTTCTTGAGATATTTCACTAAGACTATCCGAACCTGGCTGATTTTAGCTTATTCCTGAACCAGTTTCTTGTTAGAATCATGAATAACAGCGCCGAAAAAGCGAATTTCTCGCAATCTTTGCAGAGCTTTAGTTTATCTGCGCATAAGATTTTGGAAAATTTTGTAGTTTAGTTTATCTGCGTATGGGATTTTAGAAAATTCTATAGTTTAGCTTATCTGCTTATAGGATGTTAGAAGATTCTATAGATTAGTTTATCTGCGTATAGGATTTAGAGTTCTGTAGTTTGGTGTATTTATTTAGGGGATTCAAGAAAATCCAATAGTTAATCTGCGTATAGGAGTTTAAAAAATTCAATAGTTTCTACAAAGGTTTTTGATATTTTCTTTCACGAATAACTAGCATTTTAGCTAATTGAACGATACGCCTTGGAAGTCTTTCAGTGAACTTAAGCCTCATTTTTCAAATTTAAAGTTGCCAGTGTCAACTGCTAGTGTATCCACCTTATATTTAGCAGTGTTTAAGCCATGGCTTATTTCCAAAATATATCCCTAGGTACTTCTGAAGTAAAGTCTTAGTGTCGCCAGCTGACAGCAGTTGTTCTAAATTAATAAAGACTATTCGGAGCCAATCGTCGTATTCAAAATAGTTAGAATAAGGCACACATGCACAAACAAAAAAAAATCCTCAAGAAATAACGTGCAGACAACCATGACTGATGAACATGTAAGCTTATCTTTTTGTATAGGAAAATTGAGTGTGTTTTCTTCCATATTTTGCAGAAAGGAACGATATACTTACATTTCGCGTTCACTTGAACCAATCATTGCTATAATTAAGTTGCCTTTATTTTTGATACGGGATCTTCTGCTTTTGTGTCGTAAAATGTGAAGAATTTTCAGTGCTACAGAAAGTGTGACATTTTATGTGCGGTAAAAGTGTAGTGTGAATGAATGCCTGTATGAAAGAAAAAAATATGAGTTTTATAACTTGGTGCGAATGAAGATACTTGTGAATATTTATTAAAAAAAGTAAGTGCTACATTTCTGACATTTATATCTTTATTTCTATAAGGCATTCTGCAAAGTAATTTCTCATACATTTGTAATCTGAAAACATCTATATTATCATACTACAATATTGATTGATCTATCAATAACGATAAAAAATATTAAATAATTGATTTTTTAATCTATATCAACAATTGTCAATCTAAGATGCTTATACCTCTTGGAAAATATGTGGTACAATTTTAGAAGGTATATAATACGTTAATAACGCACTTTGTCCTTTAAGTTCAGCTTATGAATTTTTTGTCCTTTAAGTTCAGCTTATGAATTTTTTAAATTTCATTTAAAAATTTATCGTACTTTTGAATTATTAAGTCAAAACAATTGAAAATATACTCTATATATTTCGTTTCTTTCAGAATTTATTGAAATTTATGCAAATTTTAATAATAAATTTCATTTAATTTTTTAAAAAAATTATTAATTAAATTTTTATAACTTATTTATAAAAATTAGTTTCCTTATATCAGTTTTGATATTAATATTTAAAACGTATTAATTGAAAATTTTTAGAAATTTACAGATTTTTAATGGATTAAAAAAATGATTCAGCCACAATAGACCAGTACAATAGATACACTTATTTACTTCCACTTAATGAATTAAATCTTGGCAAAAACTCCACTGCTGCATCAGAATCAAACAAACTTGACTTTGCATTTAAATGTGAATGAATTAAACAACGGTGAAAACTCTCAAGCGCCTAATGTATCAAAACTTAAAAAAACAAGTCAATACATGAATAATTGAATAAAAAATAAGAAGTTGAAAGTTTCTTGAATTTGCTGAAATTATTATCATAACATTCTATTATTATCCAAAGATTTCAAAATTCTATAAAAAAGCATCAAATTCATTACATTATTGAGAAAAGTAGATTGAATATTATCATCATTATTATTATTTAAAAATTATAAAAGGTCAAAATACTGAATAATATATATACATTTACAAAAAGCTATTAAAATTAAAAACTATGCAAAGGTAAATAAAATAGATATTCGTAGAAAGAAGCATTTCTTTGCTCAATAGATTCGTAGAAAGAACGACAAGTCTG
This sequence comes from Argiope argentata, assembly GCA_026289955.1. NCBI lineage: Eukaryota > Metazoa > Arthropoda > Arachnida > Araneae > Araneidae > Argiope > Argiope argentata. The sequence goes on from JAOUZG010003149.1 coordinate 1,282,226, forward strand.
CTCAATAGGAAAGAGAGGAAACAGTTTTCTTTTTTTTTTTCGGGGATCAAAGATTAAAAAAATTCATCAAAATGTCTTATTTATTTAAAGCTTGTTTTTGATATTCATCAAAGATGTAATTGATTATCAATATTTGAACACATTGGTTTTGATTTAAAGAAGCACAACACACTGAATGTTGTGATTTTGAGCTTCTCAAGTGTGACCCTTCATTATTGAAAAGCGTTGAGATCTACTTTTTTGTTTTTTCAGAAAGAAGATTAAAAAGAAGCGGCGATATAAATAATTGTAAAATAGCGAAAAAGTTGCAGGAAGAAAAGGCAGAAAATAGGCATAAATTTCGCAAAGAACAATTATTGGAACTAAATTAAGCGAGATACATTCTTTTAATAATAAAATAATTCCTTTATGAATAAATAATACATGTAACCGTGCTTTCGCAGCTCAACTTCTAAAATTACTTCTTAATCAACCATCTTTCTCATATAAGCTTCAACAATCTGTTCGAAAAGATGAACAAGCAATTTTTTATCAACTGCAATCATTTCTAATTAAATATATTTTCTATTAAATAGTAACATGAAGACATTTCATAAAATTATTTCTCACTTTCTTCAGCTTCAGTTTGACACCCACTGGAGAGCTCAACGCTCCTCAACGGGTAATGACCTAGAAATAAATTTTTATCTAAAAATTTAATACCGCATATTTTTTATCTTTAAATAATAAAGAAGATCAGTAAGAAAAACATTTAATGATTTATGTTAGGAGAACTTCAAAGATATTTAATGTTGTTAATTTGGAATGCAGTAAATAAACAGCCTTAAATATCTTCATTTGAGGCAACCTATAAAGTATATTGAAGAAAGATTACTGACTATGAAAGTAAAAATTAGTTACAATAAGCTTATTTCAAAAGGGACTGCAATTTATTACAAAATTATATATAAAACGCGACTGGTATTTTGCCATGAATTTATCTAGAATATATTTAAAATTAGTCGAAATTAATATTATAT
>JAOUZG010003149.1:1283644-1318033 GCA_026289955.1 Argiope argentata
CACAGAAGTGTAGAGCGATTAACTGGCAAAAACTAAAGATCGAAACAATAAATTGTTGAAAAAATTGCTGGATTAGATTGTTCAAGCTTTTGATGAATTAACAGATCCATTACTCTATGGATTCTATTCTCTTTTTTTAATGCAGGCTAGGAGTAATTTGCTGCTTTTCATTGTGATGATTTGAGTGAAACTTGACAAGACGATTAGCCACATCGTCAAACATTAATGGTTTTTGCAATGCCAGAAGACTATCTATTTGGTTTCTGTACACATAAATATATTATAAAGCCTAACCATACAGAAAAAAATAATGAAAAGTTAAAAAAAAGAAAAAAAATGCAACTATTAAATGCATTCAAAAATATACAGAATTATAGCGCTGAAAGTCACATTTTAGTTTCACTGAACTTTCATCTGTCATCGAACATAAATATCAAAGACGTAAACATACCGTCTTTAAGGTTCTGTTAATTGACCTTTAAAAATCGATACTGATAATTTTAATTTATTTTGAAAGGACAATAAACTATTTCCTACAGCGACAGTATTAATTGAGACAGTAAACAATACCTTTATTCTGGGAATGTAAAGTAAAAGAAAGCTTTTTATATAGTAATAAGTTGCACATTCATCTTAAATCGCAAATTGTGCTTTGAAATATGTGAGCATTTCTAAAACCTTGTGATGCTGCATGCAACAGTACTTGTTACTTTGTATTTGAAAGGCAATTTCTATTACTAATACACATCGATTTTGAAAAGGTTTTTTCAAAACTTTGTATATGTCAGTATTCAAAGTATCGGCATTTTTTTTTTAAATTTGCAAACAAATTTTAGTGCAATACAATCAATTCTTGCCAATACAATCAATTCTTTCATAGCCGTAAGAAGGTGAAAAATTGCAACAATATCTTCCAATGTTATTTGGGAATAAATGCATAGTATTTATCTTGTTATGCTTAAGATTAGTACAGTATAACTGAAAAGAGATACCCATATTCCAAGAATCAATTTTGGAGTAAGTTCAAAGCAATCAGCAACCTTGAAATGAGGAAATGGTTTCTCCAGCATCCCATTCAAAAAGCGATGAGTAAGTGGATCGCATTTACTCGCTATCATCAATATATCTTTCTGCAAAAGAAGAGCTCTATATACGTTTTGATACTTCTTGCGTATTCTCCAGGCACTCAGAATTATTCCAATGATAGAAAAGGGCACAAAAATTAATGTTATAACGCTGATGGCAATCATAGCTTTATCAGAATAATCATTGCTTGTTAGAAAGAATACAGAATCCTTGCTCATTAGAAACAATACAGAGAGTGTCCACAGCAATCTGTGTGCACATTATAAAGCAGGAAATTATTGACAAAGCCTCTTGCAGGTCATTTGCTATTGTAAAAAACTTTGAGTGTGTGATCATCTGCGGCAAAATATGGAATCTTTCATTTAGTGGGTTTTGAGCTTTTAAACTTTCGTGAAATTTCGAAAGGTATTCACTGAATTTGTAATAAATAACCCCGATTACCATTGCTAAGAAGCATGGAAATAAATATTGATAGAACAAAATTAGATAAGTGATAAAAACGCGAAGTGAAATTTCAACATATAGATTATCAATATGAACGAAAAAACTGAAGTAGCGTGTGGATTTTGGGTCATCGGGTATTGTTACAGCATATACAGTGACTGAAATCAAACAAATCAGCACGATGTTTATTATAATGAAATCAATAGCTCTTTGTTTATTCCTTGCATTGTTATTTTGATAATTTCTCAAACTTTTATAAAGAGAAAATATATTTTGCAATAAAGTCTTCTTCCATTTTACACTGTAATGGATGGCTAATGGGCCTAAAGCAGCTAAAGTATATCCTATCAAAGATTCTAAGTACAAGGCCTTATCTTGATACAAGTTTACATACATGATAATTAGATAAATTGGTACCAAATGAATGAAAGCCAAATGAATAGCAGAGAGAAAGCCATACATTTTTGAATTACTTTTCAGCTTATGGATTCCATAAATCTGTAAAGCAATGGATATTATTCCACACCGTAGATATGATTTCGATTTTGTGTAGTTTAGTAATTCCATTTTGATATTTTTAATTGATGGAATTAAGAATTTCCATCGGAAATGAAAAAATTCTCTTTGCTGATAAGATGCTTCCACATTTGTTTAAATGATAAGATAACAACAAAAATTTCAATTGTTAAGTTCACACTTCCTGTAGACTCGTTGGTCATTGGTCAAATTTGAGTTTTTTGTTGGAAAATATAAAGCTCCTTATTTATAGTAGAACAAAGAAACATGTGATGTTTTTCCCAGGAGTAGAAAACGGCTTTTATGGCCGTTGCTAGGTTTTATGACAAAATTAGATTAAAATAACATAATATTATCACACAAGTGTGTTTTCAAACATTATGAACTTCTTTATTATTACTTGTTTTGGTGTACAACCACTTATTACGACATTCGATTTTATAGATAAAAACAGTTTTCAAGTAATCTTTCATACTTAAACTATTAAACTAATAATATTTCCGATCAAACGTGCAATTTTCTTCTCTTAGCTTGTTCGACCATTAACAAAATTGCTAAACTTCACGGTGAAATGTTTTATTTGAATTAATCACGAAATAATTTTCTTTCTCACACGTAGAAATAAATCTCTTTGCTATAAAATTTATTTTATGTGCACTTAATTAACGTTATTTAATTTTTATTAACTAGCTTCATGTTTGAAAAAAGGAAACTTTATAAAGTGTTTTTTTTTACTTCATTTCTTTTCGACTCACTTCAAAGGTGCTAGAGTTGAAAGATTTTTTACACCTGCGAGCTTTCGATGAAAATACACCACTGTAATATTTACAGAGTTTTACTACCATTCAGGTATTAATTAAATTGATTATTTATTAATTAATTTTTGTTTTATACAATTGGCATCACTTTAATAGTGAAATCGATAATATATGATACAAAAGAGCAGACAATAATTAAAATTAAAGTACTTCTATTGTATAGTAATTTATAAAAGTTCATTTTTAAAGAAAAAAATCAATTTTAATATAATTTATTAATTGAACTTTGTATCTATTTGTCGTTTTCTATGAAATTGGAACACATTTTTAAAAGATATTATGGATGCATTTTTAACGTAGCAGAAGCATTTTAATATGTACGCATAAATGGTAATGTTATCAAGCCTCATCATGAGGAATAAATGATGACAATCGAACGACACTAATTCAGGGTGTACTGAGAGAACATAGTGAAGCCTATCTCCAGAGGAAAGGCGGCTCATTTTTTGTATAAACGCGTATTAGACCGTCTTTATAATATATCTTAACACGTTGACTGTCGGGTGCCCCGCCTGTAAATTCTAAATACTATCTAATTAGCTCATATTTACTGTGTGATTAGATGGCCATTATCCGACTTACCAGTTGAGATAGCTAAGAAGAGATAATCTAATTACAAAGATGGTCCGATTCCCCGACATAAATCTTCTAGATGAGCTTGTTAAATGTCTCTGATTGTTATTGGGGGAAAACACATTTGAAGATAATATTCATATTAATGCAACACAAGGCAAATAATAATGAAAATAATATTTAATTAATTAATTAAATTATTTTTAATGTGTAGTCATGCCTGAGAAAATTAGAGCAACAATTGTTTAAAATATTGTCGCATTATAATCAGCGGATAGCACCCTTTAAATTATATTTCCATAAACTCAATCGAAAATAATATGCAAATACCTTATAGGACTTCAGTGATATTTTAAATAATTCTTACATCAGAAGAAAGCAGTGGTACTGAACCTGTACTGTTCGGCTACTTTGTAAGTGAAAATAAGGTTCTCCATAGTCCTTATGAATTATACCAATCTCGCGGTGATAAGATCTTGACTTTGAAACCTGAGTTTTACTGAACCCGGTTTTACCAAAGATACGCAATAAATGTAGATATTAAATCTGACTTCAGTGCTCTAAAGTCTTTCCACTGGTATAATAAAGTTTGAAGGAAGCGAGGGAGAGGTCAGGTATCATTCTGGCCATCTGACTCTGTTTCGAAATAAGATTCATCCAAAAAAAATGGCTCTCGTGTTGCTTCAAAAGGGGAGTTAATCTAACTAAATTGAAATAATCAGAATTCTTCTTAGATACAATGATTACTAATCATTAATAAAATTAATTCCTCGGTTTTATACAAGATATTTTTAATTACAGGATAGATAAGACAAAAAAATTTTATTAATGTTCATTGTAACATTACATCTACAATCATAATTTTCTTTTCCCTAGAATCTTTAGGCAAGTGAAGATTTTTTTTTGACTTTTTACAATTTAGTATAAATGAAAATCATAGTTGGGCAATTATAAAACGAATCCGTAGGGTCATTTAAGGCAATAGGAAACGAATTTTAAAGAAGTTGGCAGTTTCTTCGATTTAAATTGCTCTTATGAGATGGAAAATAACTAGATTAATAATCATATTCTAATATGTATTTATGTAAATGTATAATCATATTCTAGTATGCATTTATGTAAATGTATAACCATGTTCTAGTATGTATTTATGTAAATGTATAATCATATTCTAGTATGTATTTATGTGAATGTATAATCATATTCTAGTATGTATTTATGTAAATGTATAATCATATTCTAGTATGTATTTATGTAAATGTATACTCATATTCTGGTGGGCTCATTAAATAATGGCTATTTCCAAATTAATGTAACTAACTAATCTTTGAAAAGACAATGCTCATAATTACTCTAGTAAATTCCTAATTACCATAGAAAATACGGGATAACTGGGAACATATATTTTGACTTCTGGCCGCTGTAATATACTGATCCGAAAAGACTTCATTTGACAAGATAAAAAAAACTTTTGCTCATTGCATCAGGATATATTTTATCTTACGTATTCAAATACTCCAAAGCACTATGTTTTAGCTGTTTTTTAATAAAAATGTATATTATTTAGGGAAATATGTATACAAGCTGCCATAATTATTTAATATCTTAGTAGATTAGTATCACAATTATTTAAGTCTTTAGAGTAATTTCTAGTTATTCTATCTTGAATTTTGTCAGGGAACATCAGAAAATGAATCGTTATAAATGCGTATATGGTTGAACTTTATGAGAAAGAAACATACAAGATTCAGAAACTCACTTTTAAATTGATAAGAATTATTAGTTCATTTTTTTAAAAAATGAAATTCCCATTTCAAGAAGGACGTTCATTATCCAGTTCAACTTATTTTTCTTTGGCCTTTATGCTGCCAAAAAAAAATCTGCTCGGCAATAAATTCTGATAGTATAGGTTTAATTCTCAGTACTCATAAACTATCATTAGCCACAATAGTAAATTTTGATTTAATCATAATAGAATTCCTCAAACTTGTCATATTCAACTGATACTGTCAACTCTGTTTATTTATGAGACGAACGAATAATGATCTTCATTCTGGTACCTTCAACATGATTGATATACAAATAAGTAAAATTCGAATCATTAATTTTTCGATTTCTATAACTTTCAATTTTCATTGAAAAAAATTTTAAATCATCACCTTCAGTTTCCTCTTTCAACATCATGTTTTTTTCTCCTTTGACCTCAGTTTGCTTGTTTTCTAATATACTGGATATCAATCAGAATAAAATAATTATTAATAATCACAAAATATATTCTTTAAAATATCAATAGTTAAATTGACCCTAAAAAAATATTCTCCACGAGATAGGTCTAACTTAGACTTAATATTATTTCCTATCATATAATAAATTATTTAATGTACATGAAAAATATAGGTTTATATTACATCGATCCTGATTAGACTACGTAGAAAATTATCAGGAGTAATTGAAAACCTTATCTTGTTTACTGCAAGGAAATTTAAAAATGAAAATGCGATCTTACTAGTAATTTTTATACCCTACCGATCTAAAGAATACATAGCAACTTACCTGCTAAATATTATATGTAAGAAATGAATAATACATTTAGAAAATGTTTGGTTTCATTATTTCGAATATGATTGCAACTTTGATTTAAAAAAGTAAGAAAATTTCATTTAAAAATGCTGGCAAGTGTTTATCGTCTTCTCTAGAATGCTTTAAAGGCGCATATTTTCCAGCCAGTAAAGAGTTCACCGGTAATCACAATACTGTTCCCAATAATCTCTTTTAACCCTATGCGTATATGCTCTACATCTCCTCTTCAACAATTGGGCTGAATTGAGTTAAACTTCATAAACTTATTATTTAAAGCAACAGAAAGGTTAATGCCAAGTTATGAGATTTTCAAAGTTAATTAAATATTCATTAACTATAAATTAATTGAAGTATTACTGTTTTCCCACATTAATTTCAGAATAAATTTTGATTTAAAAAATTTCATATATTTTAATGTTCTAAATTTATTTTTTAACGATACCAATTTCATTTCCATCCTATTCTTCTTCAATTTTTTATTAATTTGACAAAATTTAATAAAAAATTGAGTATATGCAAACGATTTTGAAATACGAAAATGTATAGATACGCCGTTGCGAAAAACAATGGTGAGACTTAAGAATATTCAACTTATATTTTTTAACATTTTTGTTTAATCACATAAAATATTTTTGGTAAAATTTTTATTGGATTTAAAAGAATTCTATTAAAGTTCATTTTATTAAAAATTAACCCTTTGCACTCGAGCGGCGCCGATACGGCGCCCGGCCGTATCGGAAAAGTAATTCGATGCATAATTATTCAAAATAAAAAGGCTTGTTTATTGCTCCAAATTTGTGTGTGTGTGTGTGTTAAAATTGAATTTCTCCGTCTTTTTACCATTATGTAGGCATTTTCAATAATCAAAATTGAAAAATAAATAAATAAAACTTCAAAATGATGCACCGTCCTGAATGGTGCCGAAGAAGAGCCATCGAGTGCAAAGGGTTAATGTGTACACCTTAATATTATATATAAACTTAATTCATGTATTAAAGGTAAGTTTTTTAAAAATGTGTTTTCCTTCGGATTCTTTAGAATTCTGTTGAAAACTAAATAGATTCTTACTTCTGTATAGTATTTAATAGTATAAACATGATTATAATGAAGTTTCTGTGATTATTAATCGAACCGTAACTTTTTCGTTAGTAAGAAATATGAAAAATTCACCCCAAGTACCCCTGGAGTACTTAACCCTTTCGTATACAATGACGTGTCTGACACGTGCATCGAATTACTGAATTTTTAGTTTCAAGTTTGCAACTAAGTCACAGAATTATTTAAATATGCAAAAAATCAATTCAAAACGCTTTAATATCCCAAATGCCCCATGTATTATTTAAAAAAATCAAATTAATTATAAATGATCAAAATAGAATGTGCCATCTAATTAGAAAGTTAAATAAATTCGTATGTCAAGGGATTAATAAATTAAATCTTATATCTTAATCGAATCTTGAAAAACTTATAACGTTTTCGAATCCTTGTGGATAATATGGTTTGTTACGTCAGTATTCATAAATTTAATATGCAAAGGACTTATATTTATTCAACCAAATCATTCACATATTTAAGTAGAAATTTATTTTTGTATGTACAATATGTATATAAAAGAGCCTAATGATACCCTTTCTTTCCAGGGTTTCTGTTTTAATCATGGGTTCACATTAAGCTAAAACCGCACAAGATGTCTTCACCTACCAGAGAAGAGATTCCAGCTCTGCTGAGGCCCCCATCTTATGCTGCGGGTCCAATGGATTGGTCTGCTGCAGGGCCGAAACCTCAATACATTGTCATCAATCCTATGCACATTATTAACCTTCAAGACCGAACAAGAACATTTGGTGTGCGCGTTGTTGAAAAAATCAAAGCGTTTTCAGAAAGGTGGTTTACTCATGTGCTTCTACTTATTTTTTTAATGATATACGCAGCAATAGGTGCCTTGCTTTTTCAATGGGTGGAAGCACCTTTAGAAATACGTGAAAAGCAAAGTATAATTCGAATGAGAGAGCTCATTGCTCAGAACTTATTGCAGTATCGTAATCTCAGTGATGCAGCTTGGTTAGAAAAGGCTTATGAGAGGCTTTATACATATGAACTGCAGTTGCAAGAGCATGAGCTCAGTAAAGCCCCAGATGATTCAGAAAAATTAGTGTGGACTTTCTGGGGCTCTCTGTTTTATGCTGGGACAATATTTACTACCATAGGTAAGTATTCAATCTTTGGATTCTATATAGATGCTATCCGAAGTGCAAAATACAGTAAAAGCAGTCGTTTTTGTATGCTGTTCAAACTGCTGTTCCAAAATAACGCACTTTTGAATCGTGCTTCGAGATAAGACAAACTATTTACTTATAGTCTTTCAAGTATTTTCAAACACTCTTCTTTAAGCTTTCGATTCGCTTTGTTGTATTTTTGCAACATACCGAAAACTCAAATGATTTGACAGATATACTTACGCGTATACGAATGTATACCCCCAAATATATATATATATATATATTTATATATTTATATATAAATTGATTTTTTTTTGTTGGCTTGGTGGTTTGATTTGAAATTTCTAAACTTTACAGTTTGAACTTGCTAAATAATTAGGTGCACGTAAATGTGAAAAAGTGATTAAAGGCCAATTCATGTACCAATTGCTAAAATGTATTAAAGAGGCTACGCTATTGTTTTTTTACGTATTGACATAAATCCTTTTCTCATATACATAAGGCAGCAAGAAATTCGTTATTTATCTTTGCTAAATTTATAGTGAAAAAAGTATTTAAGGCTATATAGAATGAATCAAAACTTTTTAATCATAGATATCAATAATAATATAATCAACTAATTCTTAAAAGTCGAAAAATAATGAAGAGACTTGAGAAGTGATACTTTATCCATGATAAATAGCTTACAATTTAATATACAGAAGACTTCTTATAACTTACAGAAAAAGTCGTACATTTCAAGAACCCGCTTCAAAGGAAATCTCGCAGTATGCATAATGTAATTACAATAAGCTTTTACATAGATTAATTTCCCGTGTTTCAATATATCTAAAAATGCTTATTCATACAGCGCGCACATTTTTAACAATATTATAGTAAGTTAAATTAAAATTTTTTAAAAAAACTGTTTTTTTGGGTGAGTCTGTAAACGATTTAAATTAGCTCAGTATACTTTCTGCGTAAAAATTAATTTACATAAATAAATCTCGACTAATTTTTTCGAAACTTTTAAGGAAATGAAATAATCGGACGTCATTGAAACCTCATATCCACCATGTTTAATTAAATTATTATTTTAAGTACGAATTTTGGGCTGGGTCCAATTGAAATTTGTTCTGGGCAAAAACAACGGTGGGGGACGATTAAGACTAATGATAAAATATAAATATCTAAAGAAACATCTCCGAAAGCCAATATTTATAGCAGACATGGGAAAAGTGTATGCCTTTGCTTGTTTCAGCAGCTTTTAATGTTAATACAAAATTTAGATTAATTCAATTTTGAAAATTAGTTTCTTTGTTAGCATTCGAAATACCATGTTTGTAATAGTTAAAAAAATGGCTGTATTTTTGGCAATAAATATTAATCATATTGGAAGTTTTATTATTAAAAATATTTTTTTGTTTATTTAAAACTAATATAGTAACAATTGGAATCATATTTGAAACTTGCTTTACAGAAGCATTTATGCAATGGAAGAAATAAAAATGAAAATACCCACTTAGCGCATTGTACTTTGAAATTAACATATCCACTGACATGAGAAATTTTCTTATTATAAAGCAGTCATATTTGATTAATGAAGATACTATTTTTATTCCTAGGTCACTCTGACTACTATTTTAGATGAAACATCAGTTAAAAGTACTTTTTAAGAAAACAAAAACGGAAATTGGCGAATTTCTCCTTGAGACTCCTTAAAATAATTCTTTGCTGCAATTGTACTCAAAATCATCGCTAAAATGAAGTTAAATAAAGTCAATGGGAAGGTTATTTTGTCTATGTTGGCGACATACATCACTATTTTGGCTGAAAATAGTAAGTGGAAAAGGTTAAGTTTATATCCAGAGCACACAGTTATTTGTTTCTTTCGGTGACGCCTACTAGTATGAATAGATATGTCAGTATGCTGAACAGCAAACGTAGATCAATTGTTATCCTTTTTATTACGAAAAGTTTTTTTTTCTTTCTTTGAAATATTGCATCTCTCTCAATTTTCAGTCAAATAAGAAAATTTTCTTTCCTAAAATATGTCACTATTTTAGAGGACAGATGCGAGTTCCTTGTTATGCTTGTTAGCATGAAAATTTATCTTCCCTGAAATATTTCCTCCATCTTCAAAATTATATTATCTTTAAGTGATTTTAACATTTTATTCCTTTTCAAAACAATGTTCACAACAATTAACATAATAATTGAATAATTAACTTGATATTCCAATGTTCACTACATGGGAGTATAAAGATAAGTTGATAAATTAAACAATTAACACACATGATAGCAGGAATTCTGGGAATTTTTTTTATTTAAATGCAAGATAACTGAAGTCCCAATAAGTGTTTCAAATTTCTTTAAAAAATCGCAATCAAAAGCATTGTATGAAAAACCTGCTTCAAACTAATAAAATATTTCAATTGATTTTTTTTTTACATTTATAAGACATCCATTTCAAATTTAAAAAAATGAACTTCATTATTATGATACATGAACCTGCAAAAGAAGTAAGAATTTATGTATTTCGCACTGATAATTTGTAATTAAACATTACTAAATGTTCAGCGTTATTAGGATATATTAATCATAAATAGACTCGAAAGTTTTATTTAATGATAGTGATATAAAATTTTCTTAAGAGAAATATTAAAATTTCTTAGAAAAAAACAAATCTTTATACTACGGAGAAACTGATATATTTCATCCAATTTGTATTGTTGAATTAACCAATGATATTTAAGGAAGTAAGACGTTCTCGATATAACGATAAATACACGAGAAATTTCATTTGCAAATAAAAGGCATTTTTTCACTTAGAAGTTATATTTGATGTAAAATGTACTATAAGAGCATAAAATTATCTTAGAAAATTTGCAAATTGCGAAACCACGTGATGCCTTAATCTGCAAGCTCATAACAGCAAAGCGTTAAGTTAAAAAAAAATGAAATGCCCATTTTAGAATGAATAAAATCATCGAATAGATATATAAATATAGGCTTAACAAGTACATACATCTGATTTTCCTTTCAAAAAATTTAAAACAAAGACTGGAATGAAATCTTGAATATCATGGAACTTGAAAATATGGAAATACATGATATTTTTCACTATAAATAGCAAAAATGTGAACCCTATTTTATTTCTAGGCAGTCATAAGAACATAATACTTATAAATATAATAGTAAAAATTTTCACATTTATGAAATGAAATGAATTTTATACACGGATGCCTAAATTTTTTGCTGAAAAATACAAACCAAGTTTTGGAAAAAAAGCAGAAGTATTCATATTTTCATTATACAAACTGCTGTTGTTTATATTTTCAAAAATTGATTAGTTAACTATCGTTTTTTCAAACATATACACATTATATATTTTTGAAATTGGTTAAATTCATATTTTATGATACTAAAGCTGTAAAAATTAATTTTTCTGCGCAAAACACACCAATTTTCTTCATAATTGCTTTTTTTCTTCTTTTGCTTATATTCATAAAAATTGCTTTAACGCTCTTAGGAAATAATCAGTTTATTTCAGCATTAAAAAATTATTTTCCTGTTATTTTTTTTTTCAAAAAGAGGAAACTTAGAATTTTGAGTTGCTTCTAGAATGATTATAAAGTTCTGATTTAGATTATTTAGCGATACAAGGAATAATCCAGTTTTTGAGGAATTCTGCCAACCGTGCAAATCTGTTTTCTTATTAGGGAATTAAGTTTGTATCAAGTATACTTGATAAATTTCTTCATCTTGATCTCTTCATGTTTTTAATTTTCGATATTCAACGAAATAATTTACAAAATATTTTTTTACTGGTATAGTAAGGAAAAAAGGCAACACAATAACTTTCCCAGAAGTATTTATTTAAAAAACTTAATTTCAGTTTTATCATTTTTCATTAAAAAAATTGTTTCTTATTACTTTTATGCTGCTTATTCGACTCTCAAAAAATCAATTCAGAAATGGGAATTGTTGAACATTTCAGTCTGAATATCTTTAAAGATTAAAGTAAAGTAATAAAATTGAAGATAATATATGTTTATCTTGTACGTAGAATAAAGGTCGTTAATGAAGGCTTTGGGTCGAATGCTCTCAAATTAGTTTTTCGGGAAATAATCTAATATCGATTTAAAACTAATAAATATAGCCAGCCTGCTCGTCTGTAGATTCAAAAGTACGAAAAATAAATCTAATCTAGTTACTTAAAATGTTATGATCCTTGATTTAATTACTGAAATCGTCTTATTAATTGCAGTGAAATATCAAACCATAATTTCTGTTGGCTGTCTGAGAAAAATCAAAGCTACTTGTGGTCATTTTAAGGGGAGAAAGGGTTCACATTTAGCAGGAAATATCAAATTTTATTATTGCGACTAAGGACAAGAAACCAACCTAGAAGAATTACATACAAGATACCATTTTCGAAACGCTGCTCAATCTATGCACAAGCTTAATAAAGCGTGCGTACTATTAATGTAAATGCTAAAAACATCGAACAATTATCGTGGGACTCGATATGTTGAACGTACTAAACAGGTTTAAGATACAGTCAAAGTTCTACAATAATATTTTCCCACTTTCTATATCTCATGTTGTTTGTAATGGCACTTGCCACGGACAAGCTCGTTGATGCCTCAGCGAATTTAAGCCGGATGAGGCGTCCCTTGTTTGAAGTAGCGCCAACTAGGGCCAAGAGTACGACATAGCTACTCACTCATCACATTTGATTTCACAGCCCCTTTTTACAGGGGGGGGGACATTCACACTTCTCACAGATAGCACACAGAAGAACCGAACCGGAACTCAAACCCGGGACGCCCAGAACATGAGGAAGACGCGCTACCTCTGCGCCAGGATGCACATTCGCACACCTCACAGATAGGTCACAAAACATGCCCTAACCGGAACTTGAACCCGGAAAGCCCAGATCACGGGGAAGGCACGCCTACTGCTAAAACCTAGTTCCAACGACCTGCGAATTTTCAGACGGGCCACGTGTTCCCCCGTTTTACCCCTCTTGTGTTTTCTTAGGGTCCTTTGATCACTGGACACTTTACCGACAATTTACGGGGAAACTTTGGACGCGTCCACAGGAATCAAAGTAACATGAGAAACAGCAAGAGGGATAAAACGGGGGAACACGTGACTCGCCTGAAGATTCGATTCGTCGTTGGAACGAGGCTTTAGAGATAATTTAAGTTGCGCTTCTGATCAGATATTCTATACGATTCTGGCTTGCTTTTGCACTTTTACTTACTTTTTCTGGTTGTATTTAAGTAGTCGTTTATAGTTTGCCTTCAGCAACAGAGACCAAATAGTTCTAATGCTTCTAAATGTGCTCTAGAGGGCAAATCAGATTCGTTGTATATAAAAAAGGGGTAAAAGTCATTGATATTTTAGCCGCTGATGTAGCCCACAGTTGTGGTAAATGATCCAAAAGAAATTTAATATTTTATTGCATATGATTTTCAAGAATCGACAAAACTCAGCGAGTTGTCTTCGAATATATTGTTTCAGTAGCTTGCAAAAATCCTGGGAGAAAATCGATCTTATATATGGTCTTGACAGTTTGCCCATTATCTTTATTCTAACACAATCCTCATTGCAATGTCACTGGACCTTTGATTCTCAGTTATCTTTCCTAAAGGCGTATGAATCACTTTTTGCAAATAAATAATTAAAAAATGGAAGAATTCATCCATTCCTTGTGATTTTCTTAAATTTGTGATCAGTAATTCAATGAAAACTAAGAATACCGCTAATAAATCATGTTTGAAACGAATCTTGAATACGTGTTCACTTATTTTAGTTTGTTGGATTCAACAACGAAAAAAGGTCGTCAATAATAGGATATTTTCTTTGGGGCTATTCTAAACTCAGCGGACAGCTCAGGATGATAGTTCTTAGAAAACTACGTGAAGACTCCGGTAATTCCTTTTCTGTAGCAAAGAGTATCGGAACAAAGAGCAATTTGCAAATCTAAACAATGTTAGCATATAGTTATTACATTATTTTTGAAACTTTAATACAAAATTGCAAGCAAATTCACAATCGAACTAATCATAATCTATCGCAAAATAAGTCACAAAATTTTTTAAATCTTATTAATTGCTCAAAAACATCTAAATTAAAGAAATAAAAAAATTGCAAAAGTTGATAGTTTTATAAAAATGTCATGCTGGAGTCTATGTTTTAGAATACAGAGAGTAAGAAAAAGAGAGACCGAATCGACATAAAAAAAATTCAAGGCCAATGCAAAAACATGATTACCGAATCTAAGCAAGATAATAAACCTCTTGAAAGTAACAAAGAACCTTACATATTTTGGGACTGAGACATTTCACGTTTTGTTAATATATAAATAATATGTAATAATATTTTAAATTCTAATTTAAACTTAATTAACTTTTTAATTTTTTAGCTTAATGCAGCCCATATCAAATTCATTATAAAATATTCTCTTATTTCTTGATCCCATCCCACTTTTTCTACTTAATACAACTGAAGCTTTGTAAAAATGCTTTTGTCAGCGACTGCCACGCTCAGAGTGAAGGGAAAAGAAATTGCCGATGTAAAGAAATTCTTCTAAAAGATCCCTGTATTTCCTTGTCTAAATTAACACGTGTAAAGTAATCCCTATCAATATCTCGTGGTTTATAAGACCAGAGATATTTAATTTCTCTCTTTTATGCTTATATGTTTTTGTATCGCACTGCGAACGGACGTGCTTTGTCCGTGCTGCTTGTACCTCCCGGGAAGTGAATAAAACGAGGTTAAAATTGCAAAATGTCCTATCTGACATCGGCAACGTCTCTGCTTTTAAAAAGCTATATATATCGTAGATCTACGCCTTTCAAAGTTTGTCCAGCCATAGTGTATTTCATATTGAATACGATTCACCTAAACAACATAACGGAAGCCCGTCTTTCATTTGGTACAAACGGATATCGGGTTATATTTTGTAGAACTTTTGTGCTGATGGAAGCATTCAGTGGATCAGTAGTTCAGAATTGATAAATGTTTTCCAGCAACTGGAGGATACCACCATTGAAACTCTTCTGGAATGCGGTGATATATTCAATAGATGACATATTTTAATTTGAGCCTTTAAGCAGATGTACTCTTCGTGTGTATGTAGCATAACAACAATTTGCATACATGACACTAAGCAGGCAAGCATTTTCTATCGTTCCGCGCATGTTGTTTGTGTATTTGTCTATGCATTTTCTGACTTATAAAAAATTGACGACTACACCAATTTAATATGCGCATTAAGTAAACTATAACTGAAGAAAGCTGTTTCAAGATCACTGCAAAACTTCGAATGATATTTTTTAGTACGCAACTTTTTGTAAGTACATCATATAGTTTCTTAATTCTTAGTTTTTCATGTCTCTTAATTTCCTGCCTTCGTTTTGCATCTAAAACGGAATCTTTTGTGATAATATTTATAAATAAGTTCAATTAAATAAATATGGGTAGCGTTTTTTAAATTTTAATAAGGATTTGCAAATACAGGTTAAATCAAGTCATTTATAAAGCATCTTTTTAATTGCAGCTGTTTAAAAGTAAGCCTTTATTAATACTTTTTACACAGAAAAAAGATTTTAAACCTATGAAGAAACCAGCAGGAAAGGATACGAATTTTCAGAACTTACAAAAATCAATGTTTCTTTTACCATTTCGAATCATTTCATCTAAGACGTAAATTGCTTGTCTGTATGAGAAGCACGTTATAATCCAGAAATTCTTAAGCTAAGAATTTCGGTCTAAAATAAGGATCATATATGAATTACGGATTCACCTAAATTGACTATTGCTGCGTTCTGACACTTTAACTCTCCATCTGCATATCTCGCAATTACTACGGGTTGGGAATTAGTCCAGTTCCTTTTGCCTTCCACGTTTTTCGCCAATTTTTGTATTTATTTTTAAGATTACAAATTTTTATAATCATCGTGTAACTTATTATATCAACTCATATCATTTGAAAAATATTTGAAATTATTTGCAAACATTGCATCTAAATAGTGATTTTAAAGTATTACACAGTTAGAGGGTTAACATTCAAAGTATATATTATTCAGAGAGTCATCTTTATAAAAAAAGCCTCTAATTAAAATTCCTAAGTACATATTATTAGGATTCTCTTTTACTTCTAATATTCTTCATCTAATATTTTCTTCTTTATATGTATACTTGGAATCTGAAAGCATTTCTTTCTACAACGATAACGATGAAGCATTTTATTTGCAAATGAAAAAAGAATTTTGAATAGAAAACAGTATTTTCCAGTAATTCACCCTCTTTAGATAACTTTCGGGTGATCTTATGTTTTCTGGTGATATTTATTTATTAATTTTCTATTTTAATTGTATTAGTTAATCTCCTGTTTATATATTTGTTATGTATCACATTAAATGATTTCATTGTGTACAATTCCTTTTGAAAACCTTTTCTCCTATGTTATGTTTTTCAACCCCTGAATTCATAATTTTCTTATTATATTCAATTATATTAAACACTATGAATAATTTATGTTTTAAATACCAGGTCAATATTTTAGCTTATTTGTGATTTGTCATTATCTAGGAAAATAATAAATTGTTGCTTCTTCTCAGATAAATCATTCACGTAATACAAATTATGTGAAACCCATCTTAATTGGTTGGACCTACTTTTTATGCATAGACATTCCAAGACATTATTTATTTTTTGTTCATATTTCTTCAGCCCGCTCTCAACGCTTAAGAATCTCCAGTTTACAAGCTTAAACTTTAGATCCCATTCTGTGTATTTTAATTGCTTATCATTTGAAATATTACATGGAATCCTTATCCAATGTAAAATAAATTCGACTTTAAATCATAATAAGCGCTCAGGACAGCCATCGAATATGCATGACTACTGTTGCTTTTCCACAAATCGATCCCCAGACAGACACAGTCGGAGGTCGAGAGACAGGTCATCGAATCTTTGTGATGAATGTTGGCGCCAAAACGTCGTGATGTCAATATTTCAGTTAGGCGACGATAGGCGCTCCGCAAACAGAGGATAACTAAATTTTTGTTTATTCTCCCCGTCGTCTCCATCGCTTTTTCTCTGTTAAAAAAGAATTCTATGCATAAGAGCTTAGATTTGTCTTTTCAAGTAGCGAAAGATATCAATCTTTTATCCTTTTCACTATGCATTTAGGATTGTTTTTAAATCAGAAACATTGTTTGAACTTTCACCGCATCATATCTAATTATAAAATAAAAATAACCAATTCTTAAACTTTTTTTAGGTGATTTTGTTAGGCAATTTTCAATTTTTTTATAAGTTCTCTTAACACCATCAAACAATTATAGCCAAAAGATGACAGCACAAACTGCATAAAAATATATTAGGAAATAATTCCCCAATACAAGCTCATGTTGCAAAGCTCACACTGAAATTCAAAGACACATAAAAACAACTTGTATCCAGAAATAAAATTTTTAGAGAAATGGATGCACATTTATTAAATCTAGAAACTTTTATACTCGCAAAGGGTTCGTTTTAATTTTTTTAAAGAATTTAGGCGATTTTTCATTGTTTATTTGAGAAATCGAATGGAATTTTAATGTAGTGAATTCTCATAAATGTATTCATTTTAATAAGTGGTGCAAAGTTTTCCAATGGTAGAAATCTCCTCAAGACGTAACAAGTGACTCAAGTTTTCTTTGGCAGTTGCATCTAAATCAAATTCGCAATTTACTTTGAAGATTACCTTTTGTAATGTTATAATTAATGGTGCTATTCAATCTACCTTATTTCGCCAACACAAATGTTTTTATTTTATCCGAAAGTCCTGAAAAAAATTGGAAAGGAATCCAAACAGCGGGAAAACGAAAGGTAAACAAGAACATCAAAGCAATTGAAGCAGACAAAGAATCGCTAGGAATTCAAAATGTTTGCCAGATCTATTTTTAGCAGTTTCATGCGCCTATTGATGACTGAACCTGTCTCTAAAATTCTGCCTAATTTATAAATAGCTCTATTTTCTGAGCGTTATTCTCATAGTTACAGAGTTTGAATGATGCTCTGTATTTTAGTATCAGCCCCCATAGCGGTCATATGGTGGAGGCAAAAATAACTGCCTTTCGCATAAAAAGCTTAGAAAAAAAATTAACCTAAATGAGCCGATTGCTTATTTATAATTCAGTGCTTCTTTATAGATGAAATAAGATTACAAGTAACAAAACAAGGTTTAAAAGGTAATTTCTTCACCTCATCCAAAAAAGCCCCGAAAAAGTAATTTATTTCATATTATTGATAAACACATTTAATTTAGAAATGTAAGTGTGTTGTAAAAGTTCTCGAAATACTTAATAAGAAATGCACTATTAACTAAAGAAAAATATCATATGGCTTTATCGACTGTATGCAATTCAAAGGTTCTGTGCTAATTAAAGAAGAGTGTCAGTACACACTAAAATTTGAATTCATAAATTCTCTTAAGAAGAAAAATTGCTTATGTTAAAAAAATGTTTTTCAGTTTTTTCTCATACTAAATTATGCGTTGATTTTCGAGATTTAATAATTAAGTAACCCTTAATAATTAAGTTTTTTATTCCTCCGACGATACCTATATAGTCTGTGTATTTTCTGTAGGTAGTTCTAGGTCACATTTTCTACCTCGTTACTGGTTTTCTGCCTATCAACACTGAGGCAGACCACAGTGTCACTCAAACCTACAATGCGAGCGGAAATGAATACTACAATCCCGAACAAACTATAAAAAACTTGAACGAAGCAGAAAGCTATAGTAATACCTTAACAGCAGTGTAAAAAAAAGTGACACTGTTGTCTACCTCAGCATTGCTAGGCAGACAACCAGTAACGAGGTAGAAAGTATGACCTTGAGCCGCCTGAAGAAAATACACAGACAATAGGTATCTGCACACTGAATCACTAAGTTGTCACGATAATACACTGGTACTATCATTAGTAAAAAAAGGACATTCCTAGCCCATGTTCCAATTCCTCTTGAAGCATGCCCCATTAACGAAAATGCAGCTTTCACATCCTACCTCAATTACTATACCCTTCAGGAAAGTGAGAACCTGCTTACATATCTAGCAACTTTTCATCCCCCGAACTGTTGTTTCTCCACAAATTGCACTACCTAATATGGAAAATAACCTAAAAATGAAATAATTTTGCTTGCATTTAATTTGTAAAAAGTGCAAAGTTCTTGGCTAAGGATGTTCAAGTCTTCGGCAGCTTATAAAATGTTGATATTTATAATGATCCAAGATTTATCTTTTACCGTTTCTGTAACATATACATCATGCAATGTTACCTGGCATTTTATCCATAGTTAACTATCTTGAAAGGGCGTCTTTAATTTTCCCCCTTTAATACAACAAATACAAGAACATATCCGTTCTTTATAAGTTTCTAAAACTTGTCGATGATAATCCCATGAAAACCAAGGATAATTATTTTTTAAAAAATAAATGTCATTCTAACATCCTTACAAAATTGGAAATATGACAGCTTTTGACTTTCAATTTCAAACTACATGACTTTACAAATTATGATGAAACATTATTAACGGTTTCCCCTCCCCCAATTCTCTCAATGATAAACAAAAAAGATTCGTTGAAAAGTAAGATCTTCAAAGAGTTAGTAATACGTCTAATTATATTATTATAAGAAGCAGACCATCTCGATTTTTTAAAAAGCTCATGTGTCGTGTTCGTCATCTGACAGTGGTTTAAAACTGCGATGTCCGTCCCAAAATAGCCCTAGTGTTGCCTTAAAACGCGACATTAATAAAATTAAACAAAACTACGAAAAAAGGTATTTAAATTGCAAAAACTTAAGTAATTTTAATACGTGTGTGTGTGTGTGTGTGTGTGTGTGTGTGTGTGTGTGTGTGTGTGTGTGTCATATCAATTGAAGTAAGAGAGAATGCGCAAAAGAAATTCTTTCTGACTTTACAAGAATTCTTGCTGATTTTCTTGTCATTTATTACTCATCCCAATATGTTTTATGTTCATGTAACATTAATATTTCTCCTTAAAAATGAAATAAATGTGTGTTCAAAGAAAAGTTTCATTATTT
This sequence comes from Argiope argentata, assembly GCA_026289955.1. Lineage (NCBI taxonomy): Eukaryota > Metazoa > Arthropoda > Arachnida > Araneae > Araneidae > Argiope > Argiope argentata. The sequence continues at coordinate 1,303,968 of JAOUZG010003149.1, forward strand.
GTTGAATTTCTGATGCCCTTGGTTCATTCGTAACCAAAATATACTAAAAAACCTGTAGCTACCCAAGATCGAGGAATTTTTTTAAAAAAAATTACAAAAAACTGGACAAAATAAGCAATATTGCAATTAAGGAGATTCCCTTTATACAGAATCTCAGCTCTATTTATATACAGAATCTCAGCTCTATTTGTCATAGTTAGTAAAATGTTCTTTTCAAGAATATTTTACTAACTATGACAACTATTTTACTATGTATGATAATCATTATTTTAAACAATTTCAGTGACTGCTTCGTGAAAGGTCAATCAATCGATGAATGCCGATTCCTTGGGATGCCCATTGATTGGGTTCAAATAAATTCATAAATCTATCAGTTTTACTCTCATTATTGCAATTCACTTTATTGCGCATAGCATAAATTCAAAAATCTTACTAGCTTAGATTGATAATCGAATAAAATGATATTAAATTCTCATCAAATTTCTTTTCGTAAGAGAAATTTTTAACATCAGATAAGGGCGTGAAGAAAACTCTATCATTGAAGTTTATGTAGAAATTAATCCTTGCATTATAAACAAAGCTTTATTTGATTGACTCAAGTGTCAATTTTTTTCAAAATTCCCTTTTTCAAGAGAAATTCCTCCTACAACGCACTTCGAAATGAGGATGAGATGCTCCCGGCATGGTGGTTGGATCTCGCCACCGTAGAAGCTACACTAATAGAAGGGGGGTTAGCTCCACCCATCTATGACGGGAAGTACTTCCTATGGGAAGAGTTGTTCCGTGGCCGAGGATGGTCAGTAGCAATCAACCACAATTCCCGCCATTGCTGCTATTGCGGCAGTTCGGTTATTCAGCCTTAGTGGTTTAAATCTGTGTGCTTTCGTGGCGGGTCGGATAGTCGAGGTATGACTTTCCAAAAGAAATAGCTTCTTTAATGTAATTTAACAATGTTTTAATGAAACAGATTCCAAATACCTTTTTGTAAATTGAAATGTCGTAATTTTTATATCAATATAAATAAAATGCTATGTACGTGACACAGAACTCGCTGCTCTTGTCGAACAGCAATAGACAAATGTAAACAACCAACGTACGAATTTCCGACTGCTTCGTAGAGCGTTTTCAGTTAGAATGAATCCCACGCTTCTCTTAGATAACTAATGAAGGCGCAAAATATGACAAGAAATTTTCTGTAGAAGGGTCACCGTGTTACACAAACATATGCTCAAACAGAGGAAAGAAGATGTAAAAGAAATCAGGAAAAAGGTTTCAAGTAGACAGCTTAGGCTCGGATAGCCTGGTTGGCAAGACGTTGGATTCGCATCTCTTGGGCTGCGAGTTCGAACTTGCCAGCTGAAGACTCCCCATGTATGTGGTGGCTGGCGCACGTTAAATCTGTCGTGGTCATAAAGTCCTCCATGTCGAAAGTAATACCACAAGGGTTACTGGGTCAGAGGTGATTGTTCCCTGTTCCAGATCTAAATTAAGATCTGAGGATTCATAAATGAAGTCCACCCCGTAAAAAAAATTGTAACGTATGTGAGATAGAAGTCAGACTTCTGTCCTCGGATGCTTAGGGGTTCACAACCTCAGAAGCTACTGCACCCCTCCTTCAATTGCAAATCGGAACACGAGAATAACAATAACAATAAAAACAACAGACAGTTTAATCGGGATCAAAAGTAGGCTTAACCGTCATTCGATAGATAGTCGCTGTGATTTAACTACGGAAATTAATATTTATATCCTCTGAAACAAATCTTATCTTCTTCGTATCATCTTATTAGAATAGTAACTGAGTTTTAACAATTTCAAATCTGTACAATTCCCCCTTTAATTCCGTACAATTTCAACCTATAAAAAATATCCATCAAAACATTCAGATATGCATTTTTGTCAATTATTAAATCCGTAGTAGAATTTCCATTTCCACTTTTATTTCGTAATATATACACTTTTTAATTTGTAGGAAATTGATTCAATTGAATATGATTTTTTAAGTCAAAAAAAGTAACAATAGGAATTTTTTAAAATGTATATATGTATTTTATATGAATCATTTTTTTAAAAAAGTTAATAGTCTAGGCGAGAGCGCTGGGTTGCAAAGGCAGCTAGTTCCATTAAAACCGTCCAGAATCCTTTATCCTTGTTTTTTTTAAAGAGATGTTCTCTTTTTATTTTGTTCTCTTTGTCCTTAGAATATTAATCATTACTGAAACACAAAACAGTTGAGGTCTCAGTCCTTTTTCTTCATTCCTTTCAATAAAAAACTTTCCAGCCTGAATATCACTCACTTTATCAGTCCTCGTCGCCTTCTTAGACATCATTTAAATAGACCCTTTTCTTTACAAATTGCAACCCTTAAAAATTTTATTAGTTCCATCTTTTCAAATATATCCTAATAAAGAGAACATTGCCAGAATTAATGAGCGCCCGAAGGGAAAATAGCACTCTGTTCAGAACGGCCATTAGTTCTGAGGCATTATCGATCTAACCCATGAGTTTATTTCTCGAGAATTCCATTGTAGGAAAGAGATTTAAATAATTTATGTATCCTAGTTTGTTATTTACGACTAACGGAATTTACTTAGAAACATTGCATACATTTAAACATAGCAATACTTTTAGGTTGGTTGCCAATTGCTTAGTGCAAAAACTATTTAAAATGCACTGTACGAGAAGCTATCGGAACTAGAATATCAAATTAGGTACATAATTATTTCTTGGTTAGAAATTCTACACTAAAAAAGGAACTTTTAATATATTAATTAACCCTCATAATGTCATGAATTTGTTTTAATATTAATTTTATTAGGTTATCTAAGTATCTTGTTGGAGTATGTATCATGAATAATATGAAATAAATGCATACTTTCAGATCTTCTACTTTTACCTGCCCAGAACATTAAATGCACTACAAATGCTAAAAAAATGCTTACTGTCCTCAGAGGGTTCATTAAAAATTTTGAAAAATTTTAGTGTTTTTTCTCGATAACTTCGGAAAAAGCGTTAATAGCTTTTTTTTAAATGTTAGTTTTTAAAAAATATTTTTTAAGCAATTGTCGCTTTTTAGAAGTTTTATTATTGCCCAATTAACATATAAATAATTCTGAAAAATTTTAAAAATTAGCTTTTACGGGATATCACTCTTTTTTCCTTCCAATTTTTTATTAATTTGAATACATGGTGTTTAAAATTAACTTTAAACGCATTATAAAGGAACTTTTTATTTTTCTTCTTGCCAGCTTTATTGAATTATAATGAAATGATAACAATTGCTTTCTCTGGATAATAACTTAAAAGCAGATTTTTTTTATTTCACTTTAATTAGCATAGCAGTATTTTAGTCCAGCATTTTTCCCCTATACATTGAATAGTGTAAAAATCATTACATACAAAACATAACAGCAGATGGCATCAAGCCAAAAACGTTATCATGCTATGTTTTGGACTATTATAAATCACTCAATTCTTTTTCAGATATTAAGAAATTTTAGTATTCTAGAAGCAGTTACAAGGAACGTTTCTTTAAGTCGAAGAATAAAATGAGTGTATAAAGGAAAAGATGAGAAAAAAGGGGGATCATTAATAATTATGGGGATTCTTTCAGAGGAGAAAGGATAAATGCTCAGAAATCATAAACAATTTTTTTTTATAATTCAGTCAATAAAGGCAAAAATTATATGTTTATCAGAAAAGCTTTACTTATTACTTTATTACTAAACCTAGACTTTCTATCCTTACTTATTGTTACTGGAGAAACCATGTTTCTCGAAGAAACCTTTTAAATTTCCTACGGTTATTTCTAAATACTATGGCAAAAAATAACTGAGGAAAGTATATATTTGTAGTATTATGTTAATCATTCTTGATTTCATTAAAATCTAACATATGCTTTTCCACATTCGCGCGTTCATTATCTTTTTTAAATATCGCTTCTATTATCTCAAAACAATCCAAATTGAATTTACCAAAATATTTTATTGATTCTAAACACTTTTATAGGTAGCTACATCTGTTGTTAAGTTCTTGTAAATAAATTATTGCTGAATGTTACTAGAAAATGACATGCCGTTATTAGTTCCAGCTGCTGCTGCACCATTTCGTATATTTTGCTGTTTACTATTTTTGATGTACGACATTTTGACTTAACGGCGATGTTGTAATTAATTTCTTAATCCTATTTCAAATGGATATTAATCTCTATTTTGATATTAATAATATATATTAACTTCTTGTAAATTTTCCTTGGATGAAAATAGCAATAATGTGCTTTCATTCTTGTATTAGATCTATTATTTGAGAAATGATTAATTTTATTTCTTTAATTTCTGAACGCTGTATGTGCATCGAATATATTTTTAACGCTATATATTTTTAATTTTATATTATAAAATTTTTATTTAAAAGTATTAATATCCAATAAAAATTGATGGTTAATCCATAATTTCTCAGATGTTTTGTTGGATCATGATTGAATGAAAGACGGTATACTTCTAAAACAAGGTTTCCTCTAATTAGATAATAGACGAAGCATCACGGCTATGTGATTAAGGATTGGAGTGCACAACATTACAATTAATGGTGCAGAATAAATTTCTAAATCAGCATTTTCATTCCTAAGTTCATGGCATAGATCTTTTATATATATATATATATATATATATATATAAAACCCTAATTATTATCCAAAACTTTATCTTAATTTAGCCCATAGTAACATAGTTCTAAAATATTCTCTTATTTCCTGATCCATTCCACTCGTTCTAGTTAATTAATTCAACAGAAGCTTTGTAAAATCGCTGAATCAGCTAAACGCCGGCAAATTTCCCACACTCCGAGTGTAGGGATAGAGATTGTCCATCTTTGCACACTCTATCAAAAGATCCCTATCATTCCCTTGCACGAGCTGTACACGTGATTGACATTCGTCAAAGATCCCTATTAAAATCTAAAGGTATGTATTCAGAGGGATACAAGTTTAATCAGCTTTTCGTCAATTCGTTTTGTGTTGCTCTGTGTTGTATTCGTCACTTTTGCTTGTACATAATGCCTGCGTCCAGTGGTGAAATAAAACGAACTTGAAAATTCAACCTGTCTTCTCTATGATTTCAGCCGCGACGTCTGATTACAACAAATAATAATAATGCATTATATATATAATATGACCAACTTTTAGAAAAATCTTTGACTCATAATATTATCGAAGTGAAAAGGAAAAAAAATTATAGAATTCAACATTGCATGATTATCACTATCCATCAAACTGGTACTTTTATCTTATGTTTTTCGGTACATTTCAGACACAACTTGAAATAATCAAGGATTAAATAATAAATTTTTTTAAAAAGGAAGTTGCAAAAAAACACCTTTATGTAAGGTAAAACTGGATACATTAACATGGCTAGATCTGGAATAGTTTTAGATATTGTGATATAAGCATCGTAAAAACAGTTTCAGCTATGTTCTGACCTGTCAAATCTTCTGGCGGGCCACGCGTTTCCCCTTTTTATCTCTCTTGCGGTTTCTTGGGGTCCTTTGATGCATGTGGATGCATCTGACGTTTCCCGCAAGTTGTCGGTAAAGAGTCCAGGCATCAAAGAACCCCAAGAAACCGCAAGAGGGATAAAATGGGGGAAAAGCGTGGCTCGTCTGAAAATTCGCAGGTCGTTGGAACGAGGCTTAAGCACCAGTGTTAAGTAGCACAGTGATAGAACTATAATAAGCATTATTACGGTGACAGTATTAACGTGGTTGTCTCTCTAGTTATGTTAAATGCATTGCTAGTTAGCACAGGAACAATGGAAGAAAGCTTATAGAGTGATAAATTACGTTGAGCATTGTTAAGACCTGATGAATTTACAATGACAAGGATTTGTAAATGAAAGCTACTAACAGGAATACTTAATGAACTTCGGTTTTCACTATGCTTCTGACGAAGAGAAATGAAGCCAATTTCTGAATCATCTGTCGAAAAAAACATTTTCGTGAGTTTGATGCTCTGCTCTGATTAATGGTTTTATTTCTGGAGACAAGATTTCGGAAATTGAGTCAGATTTAAGATTTTCATCGTATAGACTGACTAATGGTTGTTATCAAATTTGACAATTATTTAAAAAGAGAAGAATAAAACAAACCTTGACTAATTTGAAAATAATGAAGTCATCTATTTGTACATAAAGTTTTGAACGCGCATTAATTACTGCAATTAAACTATAATCTTCAGTTTTCAAAAGTGCTGAAAGTGACTTAATTTTTATACAAAATTCTGGCTGATGTAATTAATTTCGAAATTTGAATAAATTTTTCAGATAATATTTGAAAATGTACAGTAATCTTATTTAAGTCATATTTAAAAATCTAAAATTATTGAAACTTTTATTTTATCATAAATAAAATGGTATATATTCAATAATAATGGATCGATATCTTTTTTCAAATTGTGATCGATCTCAGGAGGTCTTTCATGTATGAATGAAGTATATCATTTGTTATTATATTGTAAATATTGAGTTGTTCGAAAGTAATTTCGTTTTTTTTGGTGAAAATGAAAGACGATCTTTGTATAATGAATAAATATTTTATTAAATTATATATAGGCCCTTCTGATCCAACACCTTTTGCCATCTTTCTGGTAGTAGCATGATTCCACGCTCATAAAAAATTTTTCTTTGCTGGCAAAAAACTGATCCAGGGGTTTTTTGACGTCTTCATTTGAGGTAAAGGTTTTACCGTCCAAAAAATTTCGCAGTGACTGGAACAAATAATAATCCGAAAGGGCCAGATCTGGTGAATATGGTGGATGTGGCAGTGTATCCCATTCAAGCTGTAAAATCTTTTGGCGAGTACCAAATTTGTATGAGGTCTCGCATTATCTTGATGGAACACTACACCTTTTCTATTGATTAATTTTGACCTTTTCTGTTGAAGTGCATCATTCAGTTTGTCCAGCTGATGACAGTAGACTTCCGAATTAATTGTTGTGTTATTCGATAAAAGCTCAAAAAAAAGTCGACTCCTTTAAAATCCCACCAAACAGACAGCATCACCTTTTTTCAAAATAAAGATAAGAAGTTTCCAGTTTAGTGATTGGCTCTTACCGCCCTGATGGGTATAGAAAGAGGTGGAAATTGGCTGCCTCCCATCGATGACGAGACGTAGTTCCTTAGGGAAGGTTTGTACTGTGGCCGGTTACGTTAATCAGTTAATGATGATTGTTATATCATCCTATTCATTGTGCTATGCATTTCTGTAATTTTCTGTCTGTATTTTTGTACGTCTAATTATATAACGTAAAGAGAAATAGTGTTTAAAAATTGAGGCACTTCAAAACACTTTCCCTTTCTTGATTCTGAATATATATCTTAATTGTAAATGCTACAAAATTTAAAAAAATTTCATCTTCGTTATAAAAACAATGGGAAATAAGCAAGAAAAAATATTAGAAGCAACGATAAAAAGATTTGTTTATAGTTTCAGCAAAGAAATATATAAGTTTAATTTTTTAATGAACTGAAAATGAAAAATTAGCCGCAAAAAATTGGCATAATTGAAAAGATATATATTTTTAAATTTTAAAATGAAAAATTATTTTTTTAAATAATATTTCTGAAATTATCGCGGGAAAAATAAAATTTCATTTAATTTTTAAATAAAATTTTGAAAAAATTGCTCCGAGGTGCATATTTCCATTCTACAAAACCAAGTTTAGTAACTCTAGATCAAACTATCTGGCCTGTGGAGCTCCTACCCCCAAACACACACAAAAGAGAGAGAGGCATTTATTCTTAGTAGAGATTAGTAGAGATGCGATAGTGATCGAAGTTCGTATCAAATATCTGTGAAACCGACCAAATCAGAATATGGAAATTTTTAGGATGGTAAATGCATTTTTGCTCGTTTTTGGATTGATTTTTAAACGCAATATTCAAACATCATGATGGACTTACAATCTCAAATCCTAGAAAAGATTTCTTTAGCATAATATCAAGAAAAGCTTTCTCGGATATTTTTATGCGACATTAGGCTGACAATTTGATTGCTAAGTTTGGAAATACTCCAAATTTTGCATATGAAACTTTTCCCCAAGATTAAAATGTTTACTAAATGCAAGTAGAAACAAGTGATTTGTAAAATTTAGACATATAGGCATTTCCACCGGGTCACTTCACAAAGAAATCGCATGAGATAAATTTATCCCGAAATAAGAAGACCGTAACAAAGGAAAGATGCCAAATGTCAGAGGAAAAATCCATTTTCTTTTAAACTTTTTTTACTACCAATCTGAAATGAATTTAATTTTACATAGCAAATGATGATTTTTATTTTCGGTTCAGCAACATTTAAACATCGTTTATCTGTTCTATTTTCTGTATTTGAATTTGGCATGATTGTCATATTTCCACGAAATGCAAAAGAAATTCAAAGGAACAGTAAAGCGTATGTTTTGCGCAGTCTGCTGAGCTTGCAGTCAGAAGGGGCCACTTGGGTCCATGTGCCAATTTCGTCTCCAAGGGGGAAAAAATGGGATTTGGGGAAACGCTGGAATAGAGTCGAAGGAAAATGGTAACTGTAGATGAGAACGACTAGACAAACCTCTTATCGCGTATACATATTCGAAGAATCGTAGGAGAAAGCGTTGTGACGGTAGCCAAATTTTAATCAGTTGTTGGAACTGATTTTTTTTCTCTTTACATTACTTCATAGGAAGGGATAATTTGAGATAATATAAAATTTGTAAGCTGGAGTAAGGTAAAACAAGGGGAATGAATGCATTCAGAAACAAGGGACTTATCCTTTGAATATATTTAAAGAATATAATAATCTTTGAATCCACATATAAAAGTCCAGTGCACCAAAATTATCCGAAAAATATGTTTTTTGAATAAATGTGCATTTTTTAAGTGACAATTAATTAAAATTTGTAAGAATTTAATGAAGGGGAAAAAAGTTAAATCTTGGGGCAATTTTTTAACAGTAGATACATTGATCATGGATCCGATATGTTATTCGAAACGATTTTAATAAAATAAAAAATTTATTAAAATCGTTATTTTTTAATAAATTGTTATTTGTGTATAAATAAATTATTTTAATACTTGCACATATTTTAAGAGTTAAAAAATACATATAATATTCTTTTTACAAGTCGATAGACACTTATGGGAAGTCTAAAAAAGTTTTTCTATCTGCCATTCTTGAATTCCTTTTACTATAACCTTTCAAACATGAAATAACTTTTTTTTAAAGTAGAGTATTTATTCATCTTTTGAAGATGAAAGATCTTAACATTCAGTACATAATTAGTATATTTTTTAGACTTTACGAATGAGGTATGAACACTAAAAAATGTTAAACATATATCAAGATGTTAAATTTACATTAGCTTGAAATATATCTTTAAAATATTGAATGGACTATATTCCAATGTGTCCGCACAATTTGCATCTGCGGGTGCATCAATAATTGTAGATACATTTATCAATTAATGTGTATTAATTAATAAAATCAATTCATTTATACGATCCATTTTTTGCCTTTATTCTCTTCACTAGAATTTTATTGAATTCCGTCTGGAGCCACAACTCTACATGAATCAAACAGAATCTTCATTTTTCACCTTACATGCATTTATTCTTTAGTATTTTAATTACTCGTGTTAAGAAGAGGCAAGAGGGAGGGATATAGATACTCATCGTCAATCTCGCGGAACGCGCTTTGGTGACAAAACCTGAATGCGCTTATCATTTTTTCAATTCCTACTATTAGTTCACATTCTCCTTATTTATATCCTGTTCAAGTTTTCTATCGCTAATAAAATACTCTTTATTCATCCACTCAAGTTCAAATACATTTTTTTAAACTTCTAGCGGATGACACTTGACGTTAATAAAGTTTTTTAAAAAATTATTCATTAATTAAACTTAATTAATTTTTAACCTTTTATGTAGATTTTTAGTTTTTAATGAAAATTGAAATCAGCAGGCAGTAGCTCAATCGGTAAAATACGGGGATTTCAGTATTTTTCACGTCAAGTTGAAGAATGTGAGGTCAGTTATTGCGAAAATCAATAATTTTTTTAATAAATTATTTATATTAATTGATATTATTTAATAAAAAGTAAATAAAATAAAAATTCTTTGTGGATCTAATTTGACTAAAAAAATTATATTACTTGTTTTACTCAAATAGATGAAGGTGAGAAAGGATACTATGCCATCGATATCAATTACTCTTGTTAAACCCCATAAGACGATTGAGGAGTAAAAATATCGTGCCACAGGTGCCATTAATGTTAATGATGTATCTGTTATAAATTAATAGGAATATAAAAATTATAGTTGATTAGTTGTATATATTGTAAGTAATATGAGATAAAATATTAATTAGTTTAATTAAAATGGCACTCAAATCAAAATATAACATTGATTCCTGTCATAGAAAATTTAAATATCTTTCATGTCTTACATTATAAAATTTTACAAACATTAATTCTTTATTGAACCTACATATCAATATTATTAGCTGAGAAAACTCAGTCTTGAATAGAGCTAGTTTAAAGATTTTTAAAAAATCGTGCACGGTGTATCTACCAAATTTTTGTTCGTATAACAAATAATTTCATAATGGTAAGTGGCGTGAACAGAATCCAACTTAATATTTCCTTTAGTAGCAGAATTTCTAAACCGCTAAAAAATTGTATATGAGTTACATGATGTGGAATAATGTTCCCAAGTCTTGTGTTTGGCGCAACATGGCCAAAAATGTCTTTTGCGCCAAAAACCAAACCAAATCAAATCGCAACATGATTTATCCAAGGAAGGGACGGACAAGCAGTTTTAGAAGCAAGCAAGAAGAAAATTGGTTTGTTATCAAAATAACTTATTGTAAAAGTTAATACAGATTCAAAAAATATTTCTTAAATTCATCGTCCCTAATGTGATAATGGAGCTCTTACTGCATACATAAAATTATACTTTGCTTTAAATATGGCTTCTTGAATAGCATTAACTTTTCTATATTATTATTTTAAATTCCACATTGGGTAGGACGGAGCCTCTAAGCAGGTCCCACCTGGCTCAGGGTCATACCTTACCCTTCTCTACATTACAAGTTAATTATATGAAAAAATTAATTCCAAGAATAAAAAGGCGTTATTATTTCATTGTATCTCCAATATTAAAAAAATTAATTCGAGGGCATTCTATTGAACTGATTTATTTGTTGTTGTTTCTTATGGAACTTGACTAATCAACGTCTCTTGTTTTGTAATAGCACCAACTAGGAAAAAGAGTACTTTTGCTACTCACTCATCACATTCGCTTGCACAGACCCTTTTTACGGGGCGGGGCGCATTCACACAACTCACAGATAGCACAAAGAACAACCATGCCCGAACCGGGACTCGAACCCAGGACGCCTAGATCACGGGGAAGACGCGCTACCCCAATGCCAGGAAGCCGGCACTGATATTATTTAATGGTAATAATTAAAATAAAATGCCATCCGTGATGGTGACGACATTTTGTTTTGAATTTACCTCAAGAAGGAAAGTGTCCGTAAGTTGAATTTGGCAAATGTCAATTAGCAGTTTGACCTATGATGAGTATCGATGTGAAGCCTCAAAAGGCAGCAAAATTACTTTTTTACCTAACCTACAGGCAAAAAGAAAATTTTCTTTATCCCTTTACCTTTTAATAATATAGATTCGAGCTTAAATTCAACCTTTTTTAGGTATCTTGGACCTTTCCAATAACTAAAATTAAGTTATTTGAAAGATTATATAAACCTTTCAAATAAGCAAAATTATATAAACTGGTAATTTAGATTAATAACAATTTAAAAAAAATATCATCTATAATTAATTTCAGTGTCCTCAGTTATTTTAATTAGAATCAAGATTCCATTTTAAAATATTTCAAAAGTATCTAAATTTAAGATTTTCTAAAATATATATTTTTTAATTTGAGGAATAGATTACTTAAACAGGTTTTTTATGTATTAAAAAGAGCATAAAATAGTTCTTAATAATGCACAAATACATTTTTCTATTGAATTCAAAAACCAATTTTTAATTTTTTTTGTTAACAAAACTATTGTCCTGTTTAAATAGTTCATATACATCTTTTTGTGTCCCGATTAAAATAAAACTCATGATTCGGAGAAATGAGGACAGAATTAAAATTCACGGAAAAGCCAAACTATTTACAGTATTCTAATCTTCAAGCCAGGCAAATGAATTAGTGAGTCAGAATTATTTTAGTCTGGCTTTTTATCAAATAACTAATTTCAAATGGCATGTAAATAACTTCACCAAATATCCGTGAAAGAAATCTTAAAATTTCTATCCAAAGCCAGTTGAAATAGAGAATCTGTGCTACAAATCAATTTTATCGCTAACGTATGTGCCTCCTAATTTCAATGCGAACCAGTTAATCTGTAAGGTAAGATTTGTTTGTCCTGGCTTCTAGTCAAATAACTGGTTTCACACGGTATGCAAATACCTCAAACAATTGAACGTGACAGGAATCCTGGAATTCCTTTCTAAAGAGATTTAAGACGAATGCTTCGCACATGCTATAAAAAGACTGAACTGAAATTCGTTTTGAAATTTTGGTGTAGGAATGAATCATCACAGCTAAAATAAATATATAAATCTTAACATTTTTATTCTAAAAATATTATTTGTAAATAAAATTTACAAACGGATTTCGATTAAGTAATGAAATTTATTAACATTTCGGAGTTAGAAAGGCAGCTATTAATATCCAAAATGATTCAGACCCATAAGCGAAACTTTGAAGAATGTTGCAACAAGCATTTTTTGCACATGAATTTAAAGACGCAACTTCATACCGAAACACAAGTGGAATCGAGCTGACACATGACTTTTATGCGCACAAGTGTTGTCGAAAAGTATATCACCAATAATAGTAACACATGTTTGACATAGTTTTAAAGATTCTAGATAATTTTTGCAGATATAGAGCCCTAAAGAATATTGGATAGAAGAATTTCTAAACTAAACCATCCGAAAATATATGCGCAAAAGCTTCACAAACTCTTTCCGCGTGTATGAGTACTGCTTAATGCAGTTTTGAGCAATTATTATAATATGCTTTTTTTATGCATTCATGCATAAAAAACTTTTTTTCTATTGTGTACTTTGCCATTTCTTAGTTTGCCTATAAGTTCTAAACCACCTTTTATAAACAATACTTGGAATAAGTACTCATGTTTAGTTAATCAGAAAAATAGAATAATTAATTCTGTAAGCATACGCAAAAACGTTATAAATAATGTCTATTTGTCAAAAATTTACTAATTTAGAGCTTTAGACAATTTTAAGATTCGAGATGTAAAGAAATATCCCTTAAGTTATTGTATATGAGCATAAGCGTTACCAGTGTAACTTACGACATTTGCCACCTTCAAAGCAATAATGAAAAGACTCTGGAATACAAAAAATTCTGTACCAGAGAAAAGTCACATATAACATTTTGCAATCAGAGCACAGAATAATTTAAAAGATGAAATGTAATTAATTCAACACTGTTTTAAAAAAAGAAATAGGAAATTCATCCATCTAAACATTGACTATGGAGAGGTCTACGTTAAGATTTACTTATTCCTGTAAATCGCCATATCATAAAAAATATCGACAAACTTAAAGGAGTAATGCTATCTAGCTAGAAAAATTCAATTAAAAAATGAAATATCTTTTTATAAATAGCTGTTTTCATTCCCAATAATAGGAAGTTGGACAAATATTACCTTACTTCGTTGTTGCATCAGATAAAATGAGTATGTAAATGATATAGGACTATATTAGTAAAACCATGGAAAAATAAGTTAATACTTCGGCCTGCTCGTGGCTTAACCTTAATTCAAATACTTTTTAATATTAAGTTTCCTTTCGTAACTAATACTTTTCAAAATCTTATGAAAAATCCCACAGCAAAAGAAAATTAGGAAAAAATAATTTCCCCCCTTAATATTTTTACTAAAACTGGCATAATATTGTTACGTTTTTAGCGTAGCGGGTTCGGATTGAATGGACTTTA
>JAOUZG010003149.1:1339748-1351102 GCA_026289955.1 Argiope argentata
GCTTGCACAGTCCCTTTTTACAGGGGGACACATTCACACATCCCACAGATAGAACAGATGAAAAACAACCACGCCCAAACCGGGACTCGAATCCTGGAAACCCAGATCGCGGGTTAGACGCGCTACCCCTGTGTCAGGACATTAGCGCACAGACACTACAAATAATAAATAACATAAAGGAAAGCACAAGTACTAAAAGTGGTGGTGGTGGGGGGACTGTAAAAACTATTTGTTGAAATTAAGATAAAAAAGGAATAATATCCATATAAGGAATACAAAAATGTTTTAAAGTTCACTAAAACTTAATGGGAGAGGCAGCGATTAAAATAGATAAGGTAAGTCATATCACTGACTCTCCAACCTGTCCAAAGGCACGCGGCTAATAAATACTGAATAATAGGACAGCCGCAAAAGCAGCATTAGCAGGAACTGTGGTTGAGTCCTACGAGCCATCACTGGCCAAGGTACAACCCTTCCCGAAGGAAGTAAGTCCCGTCGTCGATGAAAGGAGCCAGGCCACCTCTTATTTATGTACCCTTTAGGGTGGTGTGATCCAACCAAGCTTCTCATCCTCATTTTGAGGTGCCCCCCCCCCCACCCCCAGGAGGAAGATAGATAAAGTAAATTGGACTTCATACGTCTAAAGATAAAACAAAATCTTGATCTAAACTGTATTCGCGCACCTTTTTTTAAAATTTGGTCAAGGACACAACTGCTTTAGCTTGGGGTTGAATCCATGCTTTCCAAAATTTGAAACCATTTTAAGTATCCCAGAAAAAAAAAAATCATTAATCAAAACTATTAAACCTTACCAACAAAGCTATTAACTTAAAAAAAAACAACTTATGTTTTTGTAATCAATCTGAAATTGCGGATATAACTTTTTAAGCAAAATTCTAAACATCAATTTGTAAGCAAATTTTGTCATTTATCAATCCATAATAAATTAAAAGACAAATTTATCATGCAAAACTTTGTATCTCGTGGGCATACCCAACTTTCTTTATCATTTTAAGCAATTAAGTCGGATCATATAAAAATCTTAATCAGATTTCTTATTTATAAGAAATCTGATTAAGATTTTTATTTATTTTCTAACAAGTTTTAGCAATGGTCGCTCTTTTGTCTACCAGCGTACTTACAGAAAACATGAGAATTGGTCAAATAAAATCATATACAATGATTATTAAACTAGATTAATATTTTGAACACGAATGAATAAACAGAATTTATTCACAAAAATTCTAAAACGGATATCTAAAAATAGGCACTCACGGAAAAATTACCTTTACAAGCGTTCATAACTTCTGAGTATTTTAAAAAAAAATTCTAGTTAAATTGTGTTATATTATCCTTTCATTAGAATTTTAAGAACAGCTAGCACTATGTACAAATTTTGTATTATATTTGTGTTACTATTGTGTACACTTTTCTTGGTTATGTATTTTGTGATGCTGAATAAACAAAGAACATTTATTCTCCAATGAGAAATGAAGATTTATTATAATTGTTTGTTTGAAAATGCATTTCTTATTACAAAAGTGTGGTTTCTTCCCTACTCCCACTTTAAAAATTCTGTTAAATAAAGATATGAATTCTAGGTATGAACAAGTAGTAAACATTTGCATTTTTTATACTACAGATAAGTCTAAAACCAATAAAAGTATTTATAAAATTTCCCACGGATAATGAAATAAAACTTAATGTTAAACAATTTCAGATCATATCTCATTGGTACCTTTTTAATTCAGATGAAACAGATATAGACATAGAAAGGTTTATACATTTTTTTCTTTGCTTTTAACAAACATCAAAGGCGTTAAATTCAATCATTTAAAAAAAAAAACATTTATTAGCAACGGGCAATTTTTACAACTCAAGCGTTGAAACACAAAAATAAAAATCAATTGTATTTATTGTATGTAAAATTAAGCATCAACAAGTTTGAATAACCTTCTCTCTACAAAAGTAAAATTGATGGAATCTTATATACATTCTCTAGTAGAGATTTATTTATAATACATGGAACGGCTACGGGCAGTAACAAATTATTTTCCTTAACGTTCATAATTAGCAGGTAGTCTGAAAAGGACAGTAACTACAAACAGGAAAGTGTCCCCAAATATCGAACTTATCGAGTGAGTAGAATATATATATATATATATATATATATATATATTTATATATATATATAAAATTACTTTTTGTATACGAAGTAAAGTAACAGAATTTCAATAGTAAAAAAAAAATTTCAAACTTTCAATTCAAATTCAAAGAATCTCTACGATTCAGACATTTTTGAGTTTGAAAAGCTCGTTTTTGGTATTATATCTGTCTGTGAACACTGATCTAGGCAGATGAAATTTTCTGCCAAACCTTTCTACCAAATTTGTGGATTTCAATCAAATTTTCAACAAAATCTATTCTTGGGAAGTCTGCTCTAATACAAATGAGCTCGATAATTGCAAAACGTAACGAACTATATAAAATTTACGCAGTATCTAAAATATACAGTTTTATCAAATTTTGAACCAAATCTATCAAAGGGTTGACAGCCTATCGGTAAATACTATCGAATGTATATAAAGATATTGGATTAAACCAATCAAATACGATATGTGATCTTGAGATTACAGCTGAAGTTTCTTGTCAAATTTGGTTTCAACTAATGGGGCGGGAGGAGAGTCCAAAATGCATATTCAGTAAAACTACTAGGCTACAGCCGTAATCTAAATTGAATTTTTTTAAATGCTTTTTGAGACATAAAAAGTGTGCCAACTTTTCGAAACAGAATAATTTTTAATTGTTTACAAATAAAAATTTAATTTTTTTTACAGAACAAAATTTAATTTTTTTTCGCCGGGGAGAAAGGAAAATAATGTCTCAGAATGGATCGTATAATAAGAAAATGTCATTGAAAATTCTAAATCTAACTTGGAAATCTGATAGATATGATAAAATGTATACCTTAAATAAGTTTATAGATTTGGTGATATGACGAAATGAGTAGACCCCACTAAAAAATTAAGGAAAGTAATAAAGCGACACAAAAGGAAAAAAAAAACGTATAACATCTGACTTTGTCCTATTTTTAATAAAAAAGTAGCAAGAAGTTTTATTATTTATAAATATTGTTTCAAAGTTTCTGAAATCTGAAACCATAGATCAGTTATTAACTAATGAATTACTGGAGGATATCTTGCTTAAAATTTCGAAATTACGAATAATACTTGGAGACCTGATATCTATTGCTTCAGAGATCAATTAATCTTGAAGAATTGTTAAGAATTTTTCCGGAGTAAGGTTAAGGAGGTATTAAAGACATTCTGATAAATTATGCGAAGATCAACAATTGAAATGTCCAGAAATCTTATTTTTAAATAACAATGTTCCATCCAATGATATACATTATATGTTCTCAGCTTCGTTTCCACTTACAAGATATGAAGAATGTTTTTGATACTATTTACCAAGTAATTCAACATGAACTTTTTATGAAAGCAAATGAAAAACAAATCCAAGAATAATAAGCAAACTGAATAATGGATGTTATTTACTATAATGCCAATATACATTTAAATCCTTCATTAAAATTTTAAAGCGAAATAGCAAGCCGATTCCGAGAAAATGACCCTCCAACTTCTAGCACAGATTATATATGAGTAATTCATAAGCATCATTGAGCGTCCTGATAGGACGCTATATAGAGAATTAGCTTCGTATCCGTTTGGCCATTATGCTGACATTACCTAACTTTTTCTTTTGATTTACATTCAAATTTATTTCAAGCTAACATTTTTCAAAAAAATTTAATTGATTTTCTCTTATTCATTTTTTATGAAAAAAAAAGTTTATTATCCTGATTCTGGAATTGTGATTCAATTTTTAAAAGAAAAATAATTATAAATTTAGATTCAGGTCTTAAAAAATTAATTTTAATTAAATTAACAACTTACAAATATTTTAACGGATATGTTATTCAATTTTAATAATGTTTCGTGTTAATTTTATTCTTTAAAGAAAAATAATTATAAATATAGATATGATTTAAAAAATATATAAAATATATTGAAATTAAAAAACAACTCTTGTTTTTAAAAAAAATCATTCCCTTGATATCTGAATTATATGTTAATTTTTCAATGAAAGAAAAATTACAAATATAAATAGTGATAAATATTAATTATAATTACTAGTATCAAAAATATTATTCAATATTTCTAGAAATTTGTTCTACACTGATCAATGTTAATAACACAAAAGAACCAGAATGGTAATTATGATAGAAAAATAGGAAATAAAATACATTTTCATTCCTTGCACAATTAATAAATAATAATTGTTCACAAGAGCTTCATTTAATAGAGCTATTTGGAAAACCAACTTCATTTACATAAAAAAATATTTCTCTTTTTTAAGAAGTAAGAAGTATACCGAATACACCATTTAATGTCATTAAAAGATTTAGAAAATTTGCTTATGCATTCATTAATTTAATGCGTGCTTTCTACTTCCTTTCGATTTTTAATATCGGGAACGTTTGATGACATATTTAATATATCTGTTCTTCTCTTTAATTTCCGACATAAATAATATTTCGTTGAATTAGAACAAGCAATTTGACATTATTAAAATCAGAAAATTTTAAACTTCTGATATTTTAAGGTGATGCTATTTATTTATTTATCATCGTTAAAGTTATACTTTTAATTTTTTACGCTTAAAAATTAAATTATAACTATACCATGCGAGTCATGTAGGAAATACCATACAAAGGAGCTTAATTTTGCATAAAAATTGATAATATATCTTAGTTAGTAATTAAAATATTATTTTAAAAAAGAACACCTAGAAATGTCTAGTCTACGAGACTAGACATTTATTTTTGCACAAAAAAATTTAAAACGTCTAACTTAAACTTACTTCTAAAATGTTAATTTAAAATAATTTTGAAAAGAAACTTTTTAAAAAAAAAGTCAAGTAGAAGAGTCTCGCGAATGCAAAGTGTGTGCTGTAGGGACGTTAAAAAATTACTAATATATAAACTATACTGAAAGTTTGAAGGCCATTTTTACAAAATTGGAAGGCTATTGCTCTTTAATATTTTAATGAATTAACATCCTAAAGATATACAACCATTATATCACATCCCATCCTGAACTCATTCTTTAACGCTTGCCCTACCCTTGATTTTGTGGAAAGTTTAATATATATACTATCAAAATTTCAATCCCAGTGATTTTTAGCTAAGCGATCATTTAAAGAGCAGAAACATCCAATTATTATATTAGTAGAATTGCTGATTATAAATCTCTGATTACTTTAATTAAGACAGGAGAGGACCTCCAGTTTAACTCTCAATTGAGAATAATTGAGCCAAAAAGTCAATTTCAATAAAATAATCAACAAGTTTGCTTCATTGATAATTAGAAAGCAGAGATTTTTGTTACCCAAGATTAAAAATAAAATGTACAGAATACATCAAGTAAACATTTTACTCTAATTTTATTACATATGCTTAAATTTATAAGCCCTGAGAACTGATTTCCACATTATTTTAAAAGAAAATGTTACAGCTGTTTAAGCATCATGAAATGACTGATTTTGCATCCCATCTTTTTGAAAAATTGACCACCTGATTAATCAGCTAATCTTTTGTGACATGCTGACTGGTTGTATTACTTCATATTTAGTCTAGAAATTTCATTAAAAAATGAATGCACAGTGCTGCATATAATTTGAAATATACTAAGTTCAAGGGAAGTTTCAGATTCATATTTCTTAATAGAAAATAAATGGTTTGTGTTGTTATACTGCAAAAGTTTTTTTTCCCTTTTAAATAAAAAAAAGCTATTTGCCCCAATGCTACACCAAGAAATAAGTTAATAATGCAACAAGATCGTTTTCGTCAGTAATAAATTTCTAACAATATCAGGATGTTGGAAAATCTGTTATATTCTAGATATTTCAGTAAAATTCATTAGTCGGTCACATAGCCCTTTGTTATTTTTCTGATGAACCATGAAATAGCTGCTTCAAACAATAATTACTTTGATTTGGATTTTTAAAAAATTACCTATTCTTTTTTCTCTTATTTGGTTTAAGGCAAACAATCAGAGAAGGAAAAATCTAAATTCCACTGAGTCAAGAAAAACTATTTATCATTTCCTTAGTCTTTATTCCATTATACTGTTTAAAAAAACAGTTAATAGACATACTGTTAAAAAATCGTTATTGGAAAAAAATTGATTGTTAACAAATCTTACTTTTTTACTAGCTAACATTATCCGGCATAAAAATAAGTTCAATCTATAATTGCATCAAATTAAAATATATTTGGTTTAAAGTATTTGAAATCGTTTATAGTATCCACCGAAAATTCAGTGGTTTCCACATTTTCTCTGGCCTTCTGTCTTTATTTAATCCAAAACTATTATGGGGAAAAAAAGGGAAATTATAATAAAAAAAAGAAAGAAAATACATTTGCACAATAACCTACAGTGCACTATCAACCACTAATGTGTGTCATGAGCTTCACTATGCTTCATACAGATATCAGAACTAAATTGGGCAAACATTAACAGATTTACATGTATGCCATACATCTTATATTATTACTATACATGGTGTTCTTAAAGAAGAGAAAACTTAAACTTTTTTTAAAAAGTATTATTTTCCTACATATTACATCTAGATGCTTCCAATTTCACAGTTTCATTAAAAAAATTAGGTCGATGTTTTAAAAACATTTTTCCTTGAGTGAAAGTAGCATAAGTTTTTTTTTTTTTAATTATAAAGACTCCCAAAATGCAAAAGTGTCCATTATTAAAACGTTTTTGTGACAATGATTTATGCAAACACCAAACTCTTATTTCTATATACAAAACTTTGAGATATGTTCATTTCTAAATTTAGAAGGGTCTTTCAAGTCATAAAGTTAGAAGGAAATATTCTAGAAATACAAATTTATTCGAAGCAGAAAAACTGTCACATGCAAATATTTGTCGATTAATACATCATGATCTGAAAGAAATGCGCTAAACACGTATATTGTAGTTCACTTTAATTGGCTAATAGGTGCGCTTCGTTATAAAGAAAGAAAACGAAACTTGCGAATTTAATAATTTAAGGTATCTAATAAAAGTAATGCAATCCCGACCAAAAAAATATAATTCGTTGCTCGCAATTGTATACAATTCAGTTCTCCTGGGGAGGGGGGGAAGTACTTCACTAAGGAGGAACGTTTTGAACTGCCGATGATTATGTTATATATATAATCATAATGCAGCTATATGCATATGCGAGTGTTGTTTGCTGCTTCGTTCGTTACAAAGAATGTAACTTTTTATAGGTGTCGAAGTTGTTCGTTTTGAACAAATTTTGTAAGCTTTCCATGTATTATCAAATCATTTTTAAAATTTAATAAGAATTATTAAGTGCATTATTATTTTTTGATTCCTCCTTTTTAGTAATTAATCCTTTTAAAATAAATGTATTCATTTTGCATGCCACAACTCATTTTATAGGCACACAGAAAATCTTAACCACATTATTAGAATACACGTTTATATTTTGATTCACTCATGAATATTCCCTCCCCTTATTCATCAAACACTTAAATTTTATAGCCAATATATAAAAAGTAATTTTAGAATTTCAAGTTTGCTTTTTAAGTAAAAATATTTTTCGTTGAATTTTATTTTAAAAAATTTACACACATGCCTGTTGTTTTCTGAATGTACAACTGTTCTAAATTTCTAGATTGAACTTTTTGAAATTAAAAAGTTCTGTTGATGATGGCAAAAAAAAAAGTGTTCTTTTGGTAAGACAATGGACATTTATTTTTTCCGTGACTAAATTATCCGGAATTAGTGTGGTTGTTTTTTAAAAAAAAGATACTTCACAGATATTTTTTTAAAAAAATTATAGGTTTTGTTCAAAACTATTTTTAAAAAAAATGGATCATTTTTTTAAAATACAGAATCAATAATTTTCGCATAACAACGATTATCTGTATATAAAATCGTATTAAAAAGAAAGATTTGTAATCTCAAAACATACTTTCGTGAAATACACAGAAGTACAAAAATAGACCATAGTATATAGTTCTTTCATCTTTGTATAAATTAGTTATTTTTCTCAGATATTCATGTTTCTTTTATTCTCATTCTTTCTTTTCTTTTATCCTTTTTTATTATTATTATTAACAGACTCAAAATTACTCAGAACCATCTTATAAGACTGTATGCATATCATCATATTTTGAAGCTTAAAAACATAGAAAGGAAAAGGAAAAACTCATTTCTACATTAGATGGGTGATATGATCATCAAAAAGGAAAAGCAACATGTAAATCAACTGCTTATAAAGTTAACGAATTAAGTTTTCCTGATGCGTTTATAGACTTATAAGGCTCTAAAAGAATAGTTAGACATTATAACAACTTATTCACTACTGAAATGCATTATGATTTATCTACTATTTGATCCAAATGATTATATGTTTAGAGAAAGCTTTAAAAATCGCAATCACATCAATAATATTTAATATAAAGAATATTATTTACAAATGGAAGAATTAACATGATAAAATATTAAACAGATTCTCCAAATTCTATTTCAATATCCATCAAAACTCATTCCATGAGAAATTACAACCATATTCAAGTCAAAATTAAGGGAAGCTTGAAGTTTGAAATAATATTGCTTTATTGAACAATTAAATACTTTGTTTATTAAAAATTCAAACAATAACATTATAAAAACATTTTAATTTAGTACATGAAATTTAAAGTTATTTTACTAATAAAATATTTTTAAAAACCTCGAATTTTTGAAAAGTGAAACTAAAATAAACAAATCTAAATTCATCTATGACAAATATGAAGACTAAAATAAAAGCAAAAAAATTTATAGAGGTTTGAAGAATACGTTTTTTACATACTAAATTTAAGAAATCGAATATCTTTCATACCCCTTAACAGACAAACTACATGTTTAAATTTATAAGAAATAAATGCAGATAAGATTTAATGTGGTACATGTAAAATTCTCTCAAATTTCATTGATACAAGAAAACAGGAACATATATTTCAATAAATACAGAGTTTAAAAGCAAATAATAAATAAATATAATGTAAATATTTAACCTTTAAAAGATCTCACAAATAAATACTAGTTAAAAACTATAAATAAAACAGTCAAACTCTTGATTTGTAAAAGCAACAAATTCACAACATTATGGAGCATAGTAGATTAGTCCACATGCTTCACAACCATTTACAATACTGTGCAATAATACTACTAGAGAAAAAAGGGGAAAATAGCAATTTCAAGTAATAATAATGCGACAATTTCACGTGTCAATAGCATGTCACATGACAACAATATGATTGTCAAAAGATTTCTCTATAACACTAAAAAAGGCAATTTCCTTTGAGCAAGAAATTCTGTAGGTGATTGCAATATTTTTAAAAAAATTATGTAGTTAAATACATTCATAGCAATTAAACAGTAAAATGATTGTCAAAAGTATTTTAGTACAACAATTATTCGAATCAAAACATATTCAATAAATAAGAATAATATAAAGACAATAATCATATCAAAATATCATCAAGTTAATAAGAAGATCCTACAATTAAGTATTAAGTAATATTAAGTGTATTACATGCCAAAATTTTTTGTCATTTCATTATATATATTCCAGAATTACTTCTGTCATCACATGAAAAGTTAAGCCTTTTCCTTGCTTAACCATTAATAAAAAGAGGAAAAACAATTAATTCTACTAACATAAATATATTATACTATTTATGAATGTAAAAATATTTCGTAGCAATCAATATTAGAACATATAAAAGGAAGGCATATATTATAAAGAAATTATAGTATAAAATTTTATTTTAAAAAAATTGTATCAGAAAAATACATGCAAAAATTCAAAAGATGAAATAAATTTCTAAAAATGGATTTTTAATCTCAGTGAAGGCACAATTATTTAAATCTCTAGGACATAAAGATTAGAAAACCTTCAATACTTACAAAACCTATTTTATAGAAATATAATATTATGATAAATTTTACTGAAGCTTGCAAAGAAAAATTAACAGAGTTTAACACAGGATTTAAAAAAAAAATGGGAAAGAACACAGTAAAAAGTAAGATATAACACACTTTAACTTTCAAACAACATTCATCAGTTAAGTTATTTAATTGAAATCCTTTATAAAATTGCATTTATACAATTCTCCCCTTCCAATTGAGTATCTCCAAAACTATTAGCTATATCATTTAAGAATGAATAACGATGAAGCAAAAAAATAAGGCACACAGACTCTTCCTCATCTGCTTTTTATCTCATAATCGGATAACAAAGGTACTGAAAAAATGAATTTTAAAATTAGTATTTAAATGAACAGCCATTGAATTATACAAAAACTAATATTAAGATGCGAATATTTGATGCAATATAGAAATAATCACAACACGAGAACAGATAATACGACATTACTCTGAATTATACAATAACAATAATTACAATCTGGTTCAGTAGAAAATGAAATCAATAACATAAAGAGAGATTTTGGAGAGTATATTTACCTTGCAAAGTCAGCAACTCTTTGCATTATATGAGAGAACTCAGTAAAAGCAATGAATCCATCTTCATCAATGTCTCCATCTTCCATTACCTATACCATACACACGAGTAGAAAAACAAACATTATTTTATGACCAGAAAAAATCTAGAAATATAAATACAATCAATAAAAAAAATCAGCAATTTCAATCAATAACAAAGCTTTTTGCTGAACACAGAAAAACAATGCAGGTTTAATTTTTTTCAGCAGAAAAGATCCAATCATTATGAATAACTTAATTTATATTCACTTTAAATTTTTTTAGCCACTGATCGTCGCTTAAAATTTAACAATCAAAAGCAAGTAAGAACTATCGACAATTATATTTAATTAGTTATACTTGAATACATATTAGTCAAGCTCTCTAGATAATGTCATCTATTAACAAACGGCGAAAAGGCACAGATATACTTAAAAGCCTTGTCGCACCCGTACACGCGCTCATTTTTTGTAATGCATCATGATTGTGTGCATGGTTATGAGCTCTAAATATAATTTCTAATTATATAAACTTAATTGATGCTCTATTAAACATACTAGAACCTTAAATCTATATTTTTATTCCCATTTTGTCATCATACAACAACCATTCTCAGCAAATGGAGTTTTGTAGTTAGATATTATGGAAAGATAATGTAAGACCATAGTTAGAACTTCCTACCATTGCAATATATATATATATATATATATATATATATATATATATATATTGCAA
>JAOUZG010003149.1:1351502-1384525 GCA_026289955.1 Argiope argentata
GCGGTTAGCTCCGCCCACATATCAAGTGATTAAATTCGTTTCCAACAACCTGCCCCCGGATGAACCAAGGGGGGTTCATAAAAAATCCGAGTAAATATTCTTGCATAACATGAAAGTTACCTGGTAAAACATATGCACTATTAAAGAAACATGAAAACATACAAGTATATCAATTAACTAAAATTGTACAATATATAATATTCAGATTTATGGCAGTTAATATTCAAGAAATTAGGCATAAAGTTAAGAGTTCATGAATACAATTTATACACTTTAGTCCAGTATTTCCAAATTATACAACAGTTGTACAGGTCGCCTGATAGTTGCAGACTCAGTTTTTAATTTGCAAGCCCTCACCTTGCCATCTCTTCCAGGAAATAATTCAAGTATTTTTCCTAGTTTCCAAAAATTACGAGGTAAATGATCATCTTTAATTAAGACTACATCGTTAACCTTAAATTGAGAGCAGTTTTTAGCTAAACTTGAATGGGCCGATCTTAAATTTAGTAAATATTCATTTTTCCACCTGGTCCAAAAAGATCTCATTAATTTTTCACGATAATTAAAAGTTTTAATGAAATATTTCCTAGAAGAAAGATTTGAATCAAGGTGAAGTTTTACAGAGGGCAATGATGTTATTCTCCTTCCTAGAATGAAATGAGCTGGAGTTAAGGCAGTTGGTTCCTCCGAATCACTACTTACGTAGGTGATTGGTCGAGAGTTGATCATGCCTTCTATTTCAATAAGCACTGTTAACAATTGATCAATAGTGAGACACGATTTTCCAAGAGATTTACGTAAGGCAGTTTTGACAGTACGAACCATTCGTTCGTAGAATCCACCCCACCAGGCGGCTCTTTCCACTATAAATTGCCATTTAATACCGTTTTTAGAGTAGAAGTCTTGCACATCAGGATGATTAATCACTTTCCAAATTAATTTAATCTCCAATTCTGCTCGTTTAAACGTGCGAGCATTATCAGAAATCACCACAGAACACAAACCACGTCGAGAAATGAAACGACGGAATGCGAGGAGGAAAGTGTCCGTAGTCATGTCACCAACTAATTCGAGATGAACACTTCTTGTCACAGCACAAGTTATCAGCAAAATATACTGCTTTACACTGGAGTCTTTCACGAATAGGGGACCTGCAAAATCAAGTCCTACCATAGTAAAGGGAGCTGACTGTTCCACTCGAATATCTGGAAGGGGCGCAATCACTTGACTTCCTGGTGAAGAATTAAATCTTCGACAAATAGTGCACTTTCCTAGAAGGGATTTGATAGTTTGTCTGGCCTTTAAAATCCAGTATTTCTCTCGTACTTGCACTAAAGTATGGGACACACCAGAATGAAAAACTCTTTTATGGGATTCCCAAATTAATAATTCAGTTAACTTAGCCTTGGAAGGGAGAATAACAGGATGCTTTTCATAGGGAGATAAATACGATGATTTTCCTAGTCTTCCTGTAACTCGTAGGATACCATTGCTATCAAGAAAAGGGTTTAAGCATAATAATTTTGAGTCTTTAGGCAAAGGTTTATTGTTCTTCAAACAGGTTATTTCACTGGAGTAAGAATCATTTTGAACTATTCTTACCCAATACAGTTCAGCGTACAAAAGTTCGTCAGATGTAAGAGGACCTTTTTCTGTGCTTTTCTTTTTGGATAAATTTACAAAACGCAATACCCAAGCAGTCACTCTTAACATTTTTAGCAAGCAGCTAAAATTTCCTGGATCCATAAGTTTTTCGTAAGCTATAACAGAGCTAACTATAACGCAGGATTTAGATTCAGATATGATTTCAGGATCTTTTGAGTCGTATTCAAATTCTTTTGCTTTAGGCCAAAGATTTTCCGCTTCTTTTAACCATTCAGGACCATGCCACCATTTATTAGAGATTATCAAATCCTTACTGGCTAGTCCTCTGGTCAATAGGTCGGCTGGGTTATGTTTCCCACTACAATGCTTCCAAGAAATGGGATCGGTAATTTCCTGAATTTCTATTACTCTATTAGCAACGAATTGTTTGTATTTGGATGCTGAACCTTTAATCCAGTGGAGAACAATTGTCGAGTCACTCCACAGTACAAATTTTTTTATATCCTGGAAAATTCCCTTAAGATATTTCACCATACGAGAAGCGATTATAGCACCCATTAGCTCAAGACGAGGGAGAGTTAACTTTTTAATTGGAGCTACCCTAGATTTCGACATTACAAAACTAGTCTCAAAATTTCCGTTAGAGGTTTTGTACCTCAAGTAAGCCACAGCTCCATAACATTTTAAGGAAGAGTCAGAAAAAACATGAAGTTGAATATCTTGATTATTTATAGCATCTTGGTTAGGGAAATAGTATCGAGGGATCTTTAAATTCTGCAAATCTTTAATTTCGTTACACCAATTTTGGAAACTCTCTTTAATTTGTCCATTAAAAACTTCATCCCATTCAATACCAAGTTGCCATAATTCTTGTAGTTGACATTTTATACGGATTGAAAACGGTGATATAAATCCGATAGGATCAAATAATTTGGCCGCCGTATGAAGCACATTTCTTTTCGTGCATTCATTATCATTTAAATCTGACAACAGGGATTGCAAATTAAGTCCTATTGTATCATCTAAATTGTTCCATACAAGCCCTAATATTCTAAGGGGAGAATCAGTGTTTTCATTGATTTCAATATCGGAATTAGTATTTCGCCATTCTTCTTTTAATTGTTTAGAATTACAGTCGAATTTTCTCATATTCATGCTTGCGTCTTTTAATATTGAAACAGCATCGGAAGACAATGCAAGAGCTTCTTCAACCGTGGAACTCCCGTAAAAGAGATCATCTACGAACAATGATTCATTAAGCATTTTATAAGCGAGAGGATATTTATCTTTGTACTCTTTAATATGCGTTTTAATAGTAGCAGCCAAAACAAAGGGTGAACAAGTAACACCGAAACAATGTCTATTAAAATGATACAAAGTTATTGGTAGCGTTTGGTCACAGTTTTTATAATAAAAGAAACATAAATAATTTCTATCCGATTCAGAGACTTCAATTTGCAAAAAGGCACGCGCAATATCTCCACAAAAAGCAACCTTATGTTCCCTAAATTTTAATATAACATCAATTAGATTAGGATTCAAATTTTCTCCTGAAGCAAGACATTCGTTTAAACTTATGTTCGTCCCGATTTTACTACTGGCGTCATAAACTATTCTTGTTTTTGTGCTGGAAGAACTTTCTTTTAATACTTCTCTATGAGGCATTACATAACCAACAGAACAATCATCAGAACACATTTCTATAATTCCTGCCTTAACTTGTTCTTTCATCACTGCATTATATTTTTCGAACAAGGATTCATCGCGAATAAATCTTTTTTGTAAACTAGAAAATCTCTTAAAAGCAACATCTAGATTATTGCTAAGATTATATTTTAATTCTTGCGATTTCCACTGCAACGGGCATTCATAACGTTTATTTTTTATCTTTAATTCCTTTCCGAAGTTGGATAAAATATCCGAAGGTTTCACTTCCTGTGACTCATCTTTTAACAAAAAAGAATCTATATGCCACAGCGAGGATAAATCGTTTTCAATTATATTACAAGAGAGGTTGAAAACAGAAGTATGATTTTTTATTGCTTCATGAGGATTAAACATTTGCCCAATTAACGTATCGCCAAATATTGTGGGTTGAATGAAAAGATTCTTGTTTATCTTCCTTGCTTCACCAGACATTGCATTACACAAGAAATCGGCGCCTAGGAGAATTTGAATCGGTGTTTTGGATTCCTCGTACGAATCGGCGATAAAACAGCCAGCTGGGAGAATGTTTTCTAAATGTCTGGGATTAATGTTCGAATAGATATTAGCGGCGGTTATTTCATCTGATGCCAAAGCTTCTATTTTGATGGATTTATAGGGAGGATATAAACTAGTTAATTTTAGAGTCACTACATCACAAATTTTTTCCATAGGTTCTTGTTTTGAGAAGGTATATATCAAAAGTTTCTCTTTTCGTATCGTTTTCAAATTTAAAGATTGCTTTAAATCATTGCGAATGAAAGTTTTCATAGATCCTGAATCAAACAATATTCTAGCAATTAACTTTCGAGAATCATTACCTTGAACTTCGACTTTAGCTGTTTGTAGCAACGTTACATAATTGCCGGGTTTATTTTCAGGATTCAAAACAGAAGTCATGATTACCTGCTTTTCGTCGGTTTCTACTTTAGATTCGCAATTAGAGGGATTTTTATTTTTGTTTTTCGGGCAAAATAAAGCATTATGTTGCGAACTCTGACAAGTTTCGCAAGGAGTAATTTTAACTTTACATTGGGACATCAAATGTTTATACATCATACAACGATAACAAAAACCTTCTTTCTTTAATTTGTAACGTTTTTGCTCATTTGTTAAAGATTTACATTTTAATGCAGGGTGCGAATCACAAGAACAAAAGATACACACATTTTTGACAACTGTGTTTAAAGCAGCAGATGAAGGAGTATTATTTTTAAATTTATTAGACTGTTCCTGAGAATAGGAATTTCGGGAATATTGCTTAGAATATTCTGGAAATTTATGAGCACGACCGGCGACAATATTCGCAGATTCTCGAGATTCAATCTCAAATTTTATGAACTTCATTAGTTCTTTTACATCACCAGTTTTATCAGGATCTCTTTTGCGATGATATTCTATAACTAAATCTTGGGGCATTTGCTTCAATAAAATTGGAATCAATAAATGTCCGTAATTTTCTGAATCAATTTCCATCGCATTTAAATTTCTAATACTTATTTCGCTTTCGTCATGTAACCTTCTTAAGCCTCTGATATTAAAGGAGGATTTGACTGGTTCAATTTCTAATAGCCTATTTATAAAATGACTAATCAAACGGTCCTTTTTCCCATATCTATCTTCCAGAAGATCCAAACATGCTTTATAATTTTTTTCTGTTAGGGAAAACCCAGAAACAGTTCTAAGGGCCTCTCCGGACAAAAAGGATTTCAAATAAATAAATTTGTCGACATTACTTAAAGATTCATTGCTGTCAACCGCGCTCTTAAAGCTGTTAAAAAATTCCAAAAAGGTGCTGGGATCTCCACTAAATGTGGAAATTCTTAATTTTGGCAAATTAATAGAAATTGCAGAATGGTTAGTTTCTACATTAACTGGACCATGAAATGAGGGAGATGAATCAGGTAGTTGTTCGGTTCTAGTTTCAATTTTACATTTAATTTGAAACTTAACTTCATTTAGCTTTTCATCATAATCAAAGGAGCTCTGAATATCAGTTTCGAAAGCTTCCTTATCAGTTATTAATTCTTCGATTTTACTATTTAAAGATTTAAGTTCTTTAAGTTTTTCCTCGACATTTAGTAAGTGCTGCGAAAGCTTATTTCGATCGCTTTCATTTCTTACATTACATATTTCTAGAAACGGGTAAATAACAGTCATGAGTTTCGTACTGGCAGTACGAACGTTTTTCCTTTTACTTTTCAATTTGTCGATAGTCTCCATCTTTAGCAAATAAAATTGGTACAGTACCTCTATTCCGGTCCGAGTTTATTCCTAATCCAAGAGAATTAATCCAAATTCTAATCCGACATCACAAGTAAGATTTTTGATTATCCAAAAGCATATTCCCGGGTTTCGGCACCATGAAAAATAATAAATGATGGTATATCACCAAGTTGAAATATACGAGATTCCAAGGAATGACGAGAAGTTTGTCCTTTTAAACAGTTTATTTGTAACAGCAAACTTAACAAGATTTAACAACGCACATATTCTAAATAAAGACATATAAACAATTAATCCGAGTAAATATTAATTTCTAATTATATTCCGAGACAAGGTATATTCGGTAAGCCATTCTAGAAGCTACCGTCATGAAAAAAAAAAACCATATTACACGCGCACACTCACAGATGAGAGCCGAAACTTTTACATGCATATACACATACTTACGATACCACGTGGGTTTAGCGGTTAGCTCCGCCCACATATCAAGTGATTAAATTCGTTTCCAACATCAGCGTGTGTCCAGGAAATCCCCATCGAAATGTCACTGTACATAAGCACTATGAAAAATATTTTCCCTATCATAATCTTATGCTATTGAAGGCCAGGGATAGTGATTTCCCGGCTCTTTTTTACGCTTCTGCTTTTCTGCCGTGCTGTGAGCGGACGCGCCTTGTCCGTCAGCCTGTAAAAATGCCTGCTTCCATTGATGGAATAAAACGAACTTAAAAAATTCAATCTGTCTTCTCCATGATTTCAGCCACGACTCTCCTATCTGCTTTCATCAAATAATTTAAATGTCTTACTTATATATATATATATATATATATATCGGGGAGAATGATGCGAAAGTTCTGCAAACAATGAGGAAACGTTAAAAATGGACTCATAAAATAGAGAGAATATCTACACTTGCATTTTAATTTCCGAACAACAGTCACACAACATGGCATAATTATTGAATGACACTTAAAATTATTTAAATACGACAGATAAAACTACAGAGATAAATATTTACAAGAATGAAATAACACTGAACTTTAACCGATTACAAACATTTTACATTAACGGGGGAAAAAAGCAATGAAGTGTTGTCTGGTTAGTGAAATGAAAGCATGATGTTGTGTTTATTCCATTTCAAATAAAAATATTGAGTAAACTGACGATGGAAATAAGTTAAATCGTAAGTGGTACAGAAAAGAAAAAAGCCAAATTGGCTACATACGAGAATAAGTCGAATAAATTAGTCCTTAAACAAAACTATATAGTATGTAGAAGTAAACAGTTAAGCTGAAATTGTCATTGAACTTTAAGGCATGAATCAAGTATTTAAATTGTAAATACAAAAAATTCGTTGACAAAAAATCGCTTTGTTTTCGGATACGGAAAGGGAAAAAAAATCTAAAACAGGATTCTTTTTGCATTAAAAGGCTAGTTATGTAATCGGAAGTCATTTGAAACAGAAATAAAACAAAATGTCCCAGCTTTATGACTGTTTTTGAACAAATATTTCATGAAAAACCTGGTTATGTTTCAACATCAGTTAATAAAGTATTTTTTTTATTTTGTACTAATAATTAATAGAGTATCCAATTAGATAGTCCTAAAAGTTTCATTACTAATGAATAAAAATGGCAAAACTATTGATGAGCTAAATTATTTAATATTTCCTTTTTTACAGTTAAAGTTCACCTTGTATTATTGTTAGTCAAAGGAATAGTTACATTCTATTAGAAATTATCATAAAACTATATAAATTTTTTTAAAAAACATTAACATACAAGATATAATAAAAAGTCTGTGTCTGATTATATATATATATATATATATATATATATATATATATATATATATATTTAAAACTCTTGATTTTAATCCTAATTAATTTCCAAAGCCCTATCTTAATTTAGCCCATAGTAATATCATTCTGAAATATTCTCTAGTTTCATGGTCCATTTCGCTCGCTCTGGTTAGTTGGTTCAGGGGGGGGGGGCTGTGTAAAATTGCTGAAACAGCTAGACGCCTGTTACTTTCTCACACTCCGTGGGAGAGATGGGGATTGCTGACCTAAGCAAAATACTTTAAAAGGATCCCTGTGTTTCCCTTACCTCTTATGTGTGAAATGTGGAAATCCCCACTGAAATCCAAGTTGATAAGCTCTATAAAAAATATTTATCCCTATCCAAGCCTTGGTATTTAAGACCAGGGATAATGAATTCCCGCCCCTTTTTGTACACTTAGCTTTTATGTCAGTTCTGTGTTGTGCTCGTCGCTTTCGCTTGTAAATAATGCCTGCTCCCGTGATGGAATAAAGAACTAAAAAATCAACCTGTATTCTCCATGATTTTGGCCACGACTCAGCTATTTATTCTCACGAAATCATTTAAATGTGTTTTTCATTATATATATATATATATATATATATATATATATATATAGCATTTGGCAGTAAAAGAATTCGGAACACTAAAAAAATTATTTTTCAATGTTTTCAAGAACAGTAAAAGGCCATAGAATGTAAATATATATGGCCGCAAAAGTATGTTTATAATTCCCACTTTGCAAAGATAAGATGACCGCATAAATGTATTATCAATCATCTTTTATGATTAATAATGTTATGTACTATTCCTTTATTAAATTTTAGAATATATTTTAGGAAGAATTCAGAGCTTCTGAATGAATCAGCACAAAACTGTCTCAAACTTTAGATTATAGACTCTTACTCTTTAAGAAAGAATAGTAGTTGATCCTCATAATAGGTAAAATTTTCCTACATAATTATATAAAAGCAAGCCATCAAACTGGAAATATGTCAAAAATTTACACAAATCATTTTGTTTCAAACATTTGAGAAATATATATATATATATATATATATATATATATATATATATATTTAATGTATACAATTTTAGCTTTACTATAATGATTTTAAAGTAGTTGCTTGAAGAATGAAACATGAAAAAAAAATTAATGATTATCAACTGGCTCCTTATTGGTGTAATCTAATTTTCTAGTTGAAATCAGAAATATACATGTTTCCATCTATTTGTATTTAAGTAACACACACAAAAAAATAATGTTTCCAACTATTTGTATTGAAATAACACATTCACAGACAAAAAAAATTCTTTAAAAAAATCCAAAAATAAAAGAAAAAACGTACATAATCTAGAATTTCTTCCCAATCTTGAGGTTCCAGTAAATGATTTTCTATGACTTTTAAACGATTTAATATTTCTTTGAGATCACTCCTTGATAACAGATCATCATCATCAAAATCTGAAAATCAGAGTGCAAATAAACAAATGTAGTTATAACACATATCTCATTGCCTTTTTAAACAGGTAATATATTTTATATTTTGATTGCAACTATGATGACAAAAATAATCAGACATGCTTTGTTCTATCCTTTTTGCAATTTTCGTTATTCATTTATTTATTATCGGTCATTACTGTACTATTAAAAATTGTGACTGAAAAACACTAAGAATTCTTGTGTTTCATAATAGAGATCACCCTGGAAAAGTTCTATTGCTTTGAAGCACAGACTTGAAATGGACTGAAGTTATATTTGTATGTTTACTGGCAATGAAATTTTAAAATGTCGCAAGTCATTAAAATGAATTAAAAGTACAAGTCTGTTACAATAAAGAAAACAGCACATATAACTCACAATAGTATAATTCCTCTAGATTAATAGTTGAAAAAAAAACACTCAAAAGATTTAACACATTTCTTGTAATAACAAGTTATCAGAGACAGCAATGATTAAACTAAAGGCATCATATAGTCTGAAACAAATGCTACCACTTGGAACAAAATCTAATTCAATAAAACATTAAGCAAATAGCTTATTCAAACATAGCCATTTGTGTAAAAAATGTTGGAAAGCTATACATCATTTCACAAAACCTTTTTCCATTCTTATTTGCACTGGCTACGAGCTATGTTCTTATAATTACTATAGTTTTCTTAAAATATTAATCTCAAGAATACAGTGTACATAGAATCCACTATTATGAGATTCATGTATAATAATAAACTACATATGCAAATTAAATGTATTTAATGCTCTTTTAGAATTCAATCTAATCGGTAAGTATAAACCAGCAGTTCACTTACTTAAGGAATACATTAATGTGGGAAAATACCAGAATTGAGTGTAAGCAATTGATGTCGATCTGAAGACTGGAAAAATGATGTTAGTGAAGCTATGGTTTAAAGCTAAGGATCACGAAATCTGAATAAGAATCAAGATTTTTATAAACTGCCCAATCACTTTCAACAGATTTCTCTGTCTTTCTAAAATAATTTGATTAGTGACATAATAGTAAATTGGTAATTGATAATGATATAGAAAAATAATAAAAAAAAGTAGAGAAAATTTATCAAATGAGTCTGAAAAAAGGTGTGAAAAAAATAATGTAGATACTGTAAACAAATGAACTTTAAAAAACTAATTTAATCATGAATAATTTCCAAAATGCCTCTTTTAAATCATTGATTTATTTGTGGTTATTTGCAGCATTATGATACATTAAACATACGATTTCTAAATTTATCTAAGTCCTTAAGATAGTATGAAAGAAAAACTTATAAGTATTAATGAAGTGATTTGTATTTTTTGACACCTTGTAGAGATTTCGTAACATAGCTAGAAAATTAAATTCATAATACATTACAATAATAAAATAAGATAAAAGAATGACAAATCAATAATTAACAACCAAATTTCTAAATATTCCTTGACTCAAAACATTTTACATCATTTTTATATACATCAACGGTTTTTTAAGAATGCTTTACAGTTTTCAATTTTCTTTCCAAAAAAATTCAACATTTATTTTTTTAATAGTTTTATCATATTAAATACATTTTACTAATATAGTTTATATTTACTATAATATAAAGTTTCTTAAAAACATTACTAATAAAATGTTACATCTTAAATACCTAAAGTACAGTTGCTTCAAATTTTTATATTGCTTCATAGCACATTTAGCCAACATAAATTTTTAAAATTTCCATTCCAAGTTTCCTAAAGATTTCAAAAATAGATAAAACGCTCTCATTTGTGAAATAACTTTTTAAAAAGACGTGCAGGTATTGAAAATTTTTAACCCTTTGTTTCTGGCTTGGGAATGATGGAATCGGCAATTATGTTAGATATGTGTTAGAAATAATTAAATAAAAAACTAGGAATTGGATTACGAAGCAAGAAGATATTTTAAAATGAAATTAACATGGACTAAATTAAAATAAGAACTCGGGAATTAATTAAAATTTAAATTAAACTAAGAAATATTATCAATATTCTTGTTCTGGTATATATCTTAATTTAAACTCTAATTAAGCTTTATCTTAAGTTAGCCATAGTAACTTCATTCTAAAATATTCTCTTATTTCTTGATGCATTCCACTTGTTATAGTTAATAAATTCAGCAGCAGCTAAACGTCGGTGTAGGGATAGAAACTGTTCAGCTTAGCAAATTCCATTAAAAGATCCCTATGATTCCCTTGCAAGAGTTGTACATGTGATTGACATACAAAAATGATCCCTATTAAAATCTAAAGGTATATATTCAGAGGGATAAAAGTTTAAACAGCTTTTCATCATTCCGTTTTAAGTCGTTCTCGTCGCTTTTGCAAGTACATAATGCCTGTTGTCCGTGATGGAATAAAACGAACTTAAAAATTCAAAGTGCCATCTAAGTCTTTGCAACCACTTTCTGCTTTCAACAAAAATATAATACATTATATATATACCAGAACAAGAATATTCATTAGAATTTTTGAAACGTTAATTTTTATGTTATATGAAAAAGATCATTCAAGCAAATACTTTGTTAAACAAACAAATAAAAGTATAAAAGATGATTACCATATATCTTAAAAGCATATTCCGCTTTCAACGATAATGGGGCTCTTTCACTGAAAACAGACATCATATCTAAATAATCTTCAAATGTCAAGCATCTAGACATTGGATCTGTGAATACCCAGATCATTCGATCTTTAAAAGGATTTACCTAAAAAAATTATTCAAAAGAAAATTAAAAAGAAGCATATTCAACACAATTCAACATTTATTTAATTTAAATGAGAAAAATCTTTTTATAGACAGACATCAAATAAAGATTCATTACAGAGCAGTTCACAGAAAGAGAATTATGATAAATGAATGGAAAATGCATTGACTAATTACTATGCAAAACAGATAGATATATATTTGTTAAAGAGAGTAAAATAGAATGATATGCAATAAAATTGTAATAATTTCGAGTACGTCTTGGCGAGTTGTCAAAAGAACACACAAATATCCAATTCAAAGAAAATATGTTTCAGACTACTGTTTGGTCTGATTTCAAAAACTGTCAACTTTCCCATTTTATCATAAGGTAGATGATTGATAATTAATTCCGCAAAGCAGAAACTGCAACAGCTATGTGTGTGTGATCTAAAAACGCCATCAGACAAACGATTTAACTACAAAAAATTTTTTTAAAGACTTCATTAACTGCAAGTATTTAGTAATGTGCCATTAAAACAAAACCAATTCAACAATGAAAACTATTAACAGCTATTTTTCCAATCAAACCATATAGCACACTGGCTTGTTTGCTTCGACAGTCATATCAGCACGATGGCGCTGTTATCAATAAAAAAAATTATTTCCCAAGCAATCTCTTAAACCACATTTCACCCACTTATTTTAATCTTTCATTGGACCAACCACTGTATATGCAGCAAAACTGTTCTTACAAAAAGAAAAAATCTGTTCTAAAACATACAACTAAAATATGAAAATATGTTTCAATCTAATTTATGCTTTATATTCTGTTTCATTAAGCCAATACATTTCCTTTTATTTATTTAATTGTAATCATCTGTTTCAAATTGTATATTAATGCAAAGGTTTTATTGCTGTTGTTGTTATTGTGTTCCGCTTCACAACGGAAGGAAGGGTGCAGTAGTTTCTGAGGTTTTCGATCCTTGAGCATCCGAGGGCAGAAGTCTGACTTCTAGCTCACATACGTCACAAATCCTTTTTATGCGGCGAACTTCATTCATGCATTTCATTCATTCATCCACAGATCGTAATTAAAATTTGAAACAATAAACAATCAACTCTGACCCAGTACCCCAAATGGTATTATTCTCCACACGGAGAACTTTGTGACCACGATATATTTAACGTTCACCACACACGAAGAATCTTCGGCTGGTAGGTTTGAACTGGCAGAGAAAGCAGAGGGAATCCAAAGCCCTACCAACTAGGCTGTCCAGGGCTAACAATTACAGTTACTATAAATAAGTGGTCAATAAATTATACAAACACTGAATTTTCAACGCCAATTGAGGATTCAAAGCCAATTGTGGCAACGCAAAATCCGTGAATTATCTACACCAGTTGGGGTAACGCAATACACTTTATAAATATTTAATTTTCTTTATTCTGTATTATTTTAATTCGAAAGTACTTCAAAATGAATCGGAAAAATCGATTCATTAACAATGTTTAATTTTAAATGCATCAAACATTATGAAAATAAACAGAATTGTTCCAAAATAATCGGCCGAAAACATGTTAAGCCTAACCTCATCAGCATGGTGAAGAAACAAACTGAATTCATTGCTTATTTGGCAGCGGGGAAATGAAGATTTTTTGGCGAAAAAGTTAGTTTTTAATTAATTAAAAAATTAATGAATTAATATTTGAAAAAATTGTATGAACATAAAATATCATTCACTACAAGTTTTAAAAAATTTACTGGAACTTGATTGGATAAATACAAAGTATTTTATTAGCGATTGAAAACTTGAACAAGGTATATATATAGACACAGTGAGAGCTAATAGTAGGAATTTAAAAAAAGAAGGAAAGAGAGAATACTTAAAAAATTACCATATTATATATATATATATATATATATATATTAATATATAAATTTATTAAAATAATAGGGAGAGTGTGTGCTAATAGTAGGAATTGAAAAATGTTTTTCATTATCATTAAAAAAATTAACTAAGGAAAATTTATGAATAATATCGGCTATTAGATTAATTAAGATTAATTATTTCAAGGATATTTTAGATTAATCCCATTCAGATCATATAAGGAATACAGAATGAGGAGTTAACACATTCATCAGTTAATTTCCGATCACAGAAACAGCAAGTCAAATAAACAGTTGAAATTTTTATAACTTCAAAATGGGGAATAATGAAAACTAGAATGTAACAATAACTATTGTATATCGATATACTATTTGTATCTCACCTTAGCATTCCCAATTCTTGAATTGATTTTAATCAAGGCAAAACTTAATAAACATATAAAAGTAAACCAAAAGGGTAAAGTATTTAGAGCAGAGAAAAATTTAAAAAGAATATTACGATAACTACTCAGTATGAGAAATTTCTATTACAAAATATTAGAGTATAGTATTTAAACTGAAATGTATAAAATTGGTTAAAATTGCAATGTAACAAATTTCTTAAATAAAGATGAAGTTTCTTTAAATTCAACGGTTTAGCCTCTGTGGCATCTTCA
Organism: Argiope argentata; assembly: GCA_026289955.1. Lineage (NCBI taxonomy): Eukaryota > Metazoa > Arthropoda > Arachnida > Araneae > Araneidae > Argiope > Argiope argentata. The sequence goes on from JAOUZG010003149.1 coordinate 1,365,600, forward strand.
CCTCACGACCACTACTGGTATATTTTACTTCAGGAGTCTCTATGATGGTATCTGCAGAAATTTCAGAAGAACGTGGCTCAGTGATTTGGGGAATTGCTGGTAAATCCTCGGATCGTATTTCCAATGGAAAGAGTCGTTTAATAAGAGAAGTATGAGCCAGTTTCAATCGAGAAACTCGGTTTTCCATCTTTGTCCAGGATCAACTCCTCAAATGGTGCTAAGAGATATTCGATTCTCTTGGAATTATTAGATCCCACAAACACATCACCCTCTCTCAATTTGTAACGTAGCGTATTTTCAAGATTTTTTTTAACCAATGCAGCTAAATCTTCTCTTTGGAATTTCTAGAAAATGCTCTCGCGAACTCTTTGAAGGTAGCACAGCCTCTTTCGCAAATGGTTGTCGTCAATTAGATCTAGATGAACTGTATCACAATGTAATGGTGGAACAACTTCACTAAAAAGTGGGTAGGAATCAAAGGCTTTGGTTCTTCAGGGTCCTCAGATGTGTAGATTAGAAATCTTAGGTTGACGGTAATTTCACAGTCAGCTAACACAGTAAGCATTTCTTCATAGCTTAGTTTGCCAAGGTTTCACGACATTTCTCAACATAGGTTCAACATTTCTCTGGATACGATCAGCTGGTAATGGCACGCACACTGCTCTCGTACGTTTCACGGAATGCCTTTCGCACGGTATGTACTTAGAAATCACTTCTCTAATAACCTTTCTTCTCTAGGGACCCAAAATTTTCTCACAAATGTCCTAGTATGAATTTTACATGAGTATGTTTTAGGGTCATATGTGTATGCTCAATTAAACGCCGAGTTATTCGATGATCAGGTAGAATAATTGGGCACTGAAAGCCCTCATCAATTTCTAAAAGTATGAGGCAAGTTCTGACCTTTAGTATACCTTAGTTTTCATAACATTTCACTGAAATTTTATACTTCTTCCTGATCTCTTCTGACCGCACGCTCTGAATCATCTTTATTAGGTATAATTTGGTGTTTAGAAACTCTTCACTGTTTACCAATCCAAAAAATTTCTCTCGAGTTTTACAAGAGCTGACACAGAAATGGAGCATCCTCGCAAAAATCCGTACTAATAATGTATATTTCTTAAAAGATAAAAATCTTTTGCTTGCAACTTCTTTTTGTACACTTGCTGCGCTCTTTCCCACATTCTTTCAATGTTTCATTCAGATACGTCAAATTCGTTTCTGGCGAAGATCCTTCCCCCATTTCAGGTTGAAAAGATCATAAAACTTTTGGAAACGGGATGGTAAATCTGAAGAGTTTGATTCTCTTAGTACGTGCATCCATGCGTTTATATCCGTCAGCACTCTTATTTCCTTTACTCTATTACCAAATAATTATTCCAATGTTCTTGTTTCTTAATTCACGTTTACACAACCATAGAGTCATTCCAAAAGAATGTCCAAAAAATGCAACCTCAGAGATTCAAGAATCGATTTATGTAACTGTGCAGCGATTACAGCTCCTAATAATTCCGCTCAGGGAATCGTTGAATTGTTCATTGCAATCACTCTGAATCTTGCAGCCACTAAATCTACGAAAACTTTCCCTTGGTCTTCACAGCACAAGAATACAAAACAAGCATAAACAAAATCTGATGCATCTGAAAAAATGTGTAAAGTTGCATCATCGACTTGACTTCTAAACATTTTTCTTGGAATAGAGCATAGCTCAAACAGACCAAAATGTTTTGTCCAACTATGTAACCTCACTTTAAGATCCTCGGGAAGTTCTTGGTCCAGCTCAATTCGCCTCCAGGCTTACTGCAAAATCAATTTCAGAACAAGCATTGCAAGACAAGAAAATCCTATTGAAAGGTATACGCTGTTTACTATTGGAAGCAGCATTCTTTTACTTGGTGGTAGATTTAGATCAATAGTTATTTTGGGTAAAGCACATGACATTCCATCTGTTTCACAATTCCATTTAAGTTCTAATACTGACTATATTGGGTCTTCAGAACATATCGTAATTGTTTTAATTATCTGTTCACAAAAATAACTGTTTCTGGAAACGTGTTCACGTATTCATAAAAATAAAAAGGAATGGTTGTTTCTTTCTAACAAACCTTCTTTACGTTGTTTCTTTCTGACCTTTAAGCGTTTCTTTGCGTTGTTAATTTGGTAATTTCGCCAATTATTGTTTGTAATTATGCCCCTTTTGTGAAACGAAACAATAACGGAATCTCGACTCGGAGTTTTAAAAAGACTCGTAAAGCTGATGAATACATCCAATCGAGTTGAGAATGTTAAAAAAATCATATTTTGAAAGGAGCAGATAAAAATTGTTCAATTACAACATTCCAAAAAAGTGAAACAAGTGTTTATTTCCTATTATTTAGTCCTGTACTTCCAAATGCAAAATTTCACGAATTAAGATGTCCAAATGTATGAAGTATTTTGGCTTCTGTGAAGGAGAACAAATAATAATGTATATTTTATGAAGTCTTTATAAAAAAAAAATGTCAATCAATAAAATATTCTTTATGTGTATGAAGATGCAATGTTTCATGCTTCTATCTATAAACTTCGCTGAGATATTAAAAGGAGATTTATTGACTAAGAACATTTTTCCAAATCTTTGACCGGTATTTGTGCGATACTTTCGTTGCAATTTTAGGGGAAATATAGATAACACAACAGATTATTAAAGGACAGAATCAGAAAATAATATCACATTTATTAAGATTTAGCAAATTTGAAAATAATGGTCAGATTATACATTAATTGAGGTGATTGAAGCTTGTTCAAAATGAGCATCTTTGTTGTGAATTCCAATTCGTTTTCCAGAGGCGTCACTAGATGGAGTCAGGGGTTCCATAAGAGAAAATTTTTTTAATAAACATCTGCCATTCCCCTCCCCTTTCTTTTTTATTTTTAGTTTTTGTGTATGCCGGAAAAGTAAGCGTGTCTTTTTTCTGAGGATTCCTTTTTAGATGGAGAATCTGGTATGTGGAATTTTCTTTTCCTCGGATGGGCAAAGGATGCGTTTTAATTTAGATAAAGTAATTAATATATTTTACCTGCAGAAATTACGGGTAGTAATCATAAGTTATAGCAATCTTCGTCGCCTATACAAAGTTGTACCCTTTTAAAAATACCTGTGCATATGAAATCGAATACATAGCTTGTGATGTAAGAGGAGGGTTTTTGTATTTGTCAGCGAAGGTCTACAAAGCATCTACTCACAAAGCCAAAATATCCCTTATTACAGACAGCACCACCTTGATAATCTCAACATATATTTCTTTCTAGTCAATCAAATCTAACTGAATATATTCGACACAATTCAGAATACTGTTCGAACTGAAACCAAACCAATTTTCAAAATAGATATACATAATTAGGGTTTTCACTCTTGTTGAAGGAAATAAAAAATATCAAGAGCTATATAAAATCTTACAAAAGCCTTCTTTTAATTATTCAAAGACAACAAAATTACATGCATTAGATATAAAAATAATAAATTTAAATAATATATTTTCATTATTAATCTTCGAATATGTGTTTACTCTCTTGCTTCCTGTTTTTATATGCTTAAAGGGAGAGCACTAACGGCATTAGTCATGCTCATCTCATTTAATAAACTAAAACTTGAAGTTCGAAGTGGTTTTCAAGATCACACTACAACAGCCCTTACCATTAATCAACATACAGCAACGATAACGGTTTTTCCGTTTTTTCAGACATATTTAGAATAGGAATTTTTCTCCACATATAAATCATTTTGTAATTTAAGAACTCCATTGCTATCCCCCTCCCTACAATTCAGCTGAAACCAGATGTTTTACAACATATATTTTTTAATTTAATTTTAATTACCAGATGTTTTGCAACATATATTTAAATTAATTTTAATTTTTTTAAAAAATCTCTATCATCTTATTTTAGAAAAATTTCCTTTCAACTATGGTTAGACAAGGAATTATATCACTGAATCTCAATTGCTTTCTCAAAACTCAATTTCTGATAAGATTTTTGACCTTTTATATGATTTGACGAAAACTTGCCATTTGACTTTTGGATACTTCAAATAGATCAAATTCTACTATCTGCAATTACATTCAACAAATTGTTCAATTCTATTAAAATAGAATCACATTCCATAACTTATAGAATTGCAATTCACACAAACAGTAAAGTATACCTTTCAGTTTGCTATTGCAGAGTTTGTTTGGCTATTCTTCTCAAATTTAAACACTGATATTTCTGACGAGAAAGAACAAACCCAAAAAGAATAATAATAAATTTAAGAATAAAGGTATATACTAAGTCTTACATTTGTGTTTCACAACTGTTATGATTTTTTTTTCAGATCAATAAGCCTTTTTTATTATTTTGCCCCTAAACAATCCAGAAATATTTTTTTCTGATATCAGCATGCAAATCTTTACAGGAAAAATGTATACCATTGCAGATTTTAGGTTTTCAAGAACTTTTAAGTTCCAAGATACTGAAAATTTTCAAACTATTGAATATCATTTTCATATACTGTGCTAAAAATAATATAAATGGACAGTTCATTCAAAAGAATGTAAAAATAGTTAGATAATTTTGGTTCATAATGAGTAAAACCTCTGTCTGACAGAAAGTATCTTTGTTGCATTTAGCAGCAAATTTATATGATTTAAACTTTGAAAATATAAATGTACCCTTTTCAATATATAATACCAAATGGGTCCTCTTTTCAAATGATCATTCATCATCCTCTAGACAACTGAGATCTTTAAGAATTCTTAGAAAGTTACTCATTCTATAAAAAATTGAAGTATAATTATCTTTTCTCACTGATAAACTTTTGGATAAATATTCCATATTATATAAAATGAGGTTCAACTGCTCACATACAAACACATGAATTTACTGATGAATTATTTCAATGAGATAAATAAAATCTCTCAAATTAAATTTTTCTATAAAACACGAAACTCTTGAAAAATATCCTCAGCTGAGGAATGGCATATTAAAGTTGAAGCTCAATCTCTTTGAGTCCCAACTCCTTTTTTATATTTTATGTTGTTGAGTTAGCTTTCGAAAACAGCCCTTTAAATGTTCAAGGGGGTGAAAGTCAGAACAATGATTTTTTTTTTTTTTTTTGTATTTAAGTAAAAGGCTATCGATTTGAGAAGAAACATTCAACTGAAAAGCCATAGGGAATTAAAAAAAAAGTTCTATGTTAAGACAGGTTAGTTATATTAGGAATAAATTTTTTAAAAGTTTAAATTCGGAAAAATAGTTAATTTTTTTCCTCTTGAGTGAAATTTTTATAATTCCATTTAAAAATGCCTCACATGAAAGAAAATGCGTAGCAAAAAATGATATATTTTATATCGTTCCTTGCCTTGATTTTCGAAAACAGAAACTTTATCCAGGGAGAAAAAAAATGCAAAAAATGACTTTAAATATTTTTCTGTCTGTTTGAATTTGTTAACCAAAAAAAAAAAGCCATTTTTTTAAAAAATTGTTTTACCATTTCAAATGCTATAGCAATGGTCGATTGTCAGAAGAATACAATGACAGTGAAATTTAAAGGAGAAAAAAATCTCAGAGGTGAATGATTTTTTAATCATATTAGATACTATTGCTCCCGGCAATAACAGTCACTGGAAAAATTGCTCTGAATTAACAATTCAGGCAAAATGTTAATTTAAAATTTCTCTCTCTCTCTCTTTTTAATTGGTTGGTGTGTGTGTGTGTGTGTGTGTTCAGTTTACTGGGATTTTTAATAAAGTTCATTTTTCCCCCTAAGGGGTTATTCTGGGGCTACAAGTTTAGTAAAATAAAGGATTACCAAGGTTAAGGTTCAATTTAAGATTTTTGAAAATACAAGGATTCTTAAGAGCCACAGGTAACCTGGTAATACATTTGTCAAAAACAACTTATGATACCTGTAGTACAAATAAAAGGTTTTTATTACTCGTATAATGATAGTTTTATAGATTTTTCACCTCAATTAAGCAACATTCACTTGTCCAAATTGCAATATTTAAGAAATGAAAAATTTAATTTTATGTAAAGTAGATCTCAACTGTGAAATTCAATATTTCAATTGTATAACTGTTTAAGTAACTACTGTAACAATTCTAGAATTCTATGACTACTGGACGGTTGCCAGTTATTACATTGAAATATTCTGCAAATTGTCAGTTTTGGAATAAACAGTTCTGGACTGGTTATTCGCACATTAGGACATGAGAGTAACTTGAAAAATATAAAATATCAATTTCTGTATCACTTAAATAAAGCCTCATCTTCCCATAAATCTATAAGAATGTAAGAAACCTACTTTTTGAAATCATTAAATTGTTCTACTAACATACCTCCAAGAAGGATGTATGAAGCTATAAAAGTGATGCTGATATTCTTTTACAATTAGACTGGCATAACGATAACAAACAGTGATTACTTCTGATAAGCTACTGTGTTATTGAAATATATCCATCTTTTTAGGAAGTGTACAAATGCAAGTTAAAAATTTTATTTTCTTGGTATTTCAAAATGGAGCACGTATAAAATTCATTTTCTATCAGCATTTTAATTAGCCAAAGTGTTCTCAATCAATTGTCATCTTATATTTCCCCTACAATGGATTAGGACTGTCTCAACAGTATCTTTCCTAGTCATTAGCATGATTAAAAAATGATCTTATCTTTCTACTTATTAAATGTCAAAAACTGTTTGTTAGAATAAAATGACTCTCATTGCAAAAAAGGATATAATTTCTTTGAAGAGATGACCAACCTTTGTGTGTGTTATACCAATATAAAGGACTTGCTGTTAATAATATACATTATTCTGGATGACAGGGAAATATGTCACTTTGATAAAGTTATCTTGCCACAATAAACTGAAATCCTGTGTTTTGGTTGCCTTGGTCAAAGCAAGCCCTGAGCAATGTTGGCTGCTATATGGTTTCAATTTCTTTCATTGTATCACAGGAAATTATCAGGCATATGTTGCCAGTTATTTTCTTTAGCTGTCCCTCACCAACTTACAACTGTACTTGAAAATCTTTCTAAGGGTGTGAAACAGCATTTTTATCACCAAACTCTTTGACAGAACTCATCAAACAAAATCCATTCTCTAGTTTCTGATTAGTCTATCTTTTGAAAGGATATGATGATGAATTCTTGTAATATTTTAGAACAAACAATATCACTTTCAATAGCAGAGAATGACTGGATACATAATTTTTCAGCTTCTTTTTAAATTACCTACTCCTCTATGTGTTGACTGTCTCTTTTTGCATGCTCTCATGAAACATCATGATCCCGATATTGCAAACATCTCCACTGAATTGACTTTTGGATGCAACAGTCACAAATATTCTACAATTTAATACCTGTAGGATTAAAAGTTACTTTGTTGGTGAAATTTTGCTTACTTCATCGCAGAAATTCAGTATAGTGTTTAGGACTCTTAAAACAAAGCTTTAAACATATAAATATCAGATGTTTAGCTTTTTCTAACATTTCAGTGCAATGGAAACATGAAAAAAAAAAAAAACTTTCAGTACTCACTTTTAATTCAGGTAAATCATCAAGTCTCTCAAGTGATATTGCTGGGTTTGAAGACTCTGGATTTACATCAGGGTTCATGCTGCAAAACTTTTCATAAGCTCTAGAAGATAAGTTACAAGTTAATAAAAAATAAATAAATACCAAAGGATAGCAGTAAGAAAACTAATATAATCTAAATAAGGTAAGTAAGAATTATATAATAGACTTCAGAATAAACTTGTTATAATCATGGCTTGGGATAATAAAAGTTGAACTTCCTAAGCATAACATAGCTTAAACACCAAGATGCGAAATAAGTACGATTAGCAATAAAATGAATAAATTTAAACAAAAAGCATTTGATGTAGTAAAAGTATTCTAGAATTATTAATAAAAGACAATTAATCGACCCTCAATGATAAATTTGATTCCAACTGCATTGAAATCCATATTTCTGCAAAAATGTGTCAAATAAAAAATCAACTTTTTGGTACAATAAAAAAAAGCAAAAAAAAAAAAAAAAAAAAAAATCATAAAAATTATTTAACCAATAATTATACTTATATATCAAAAAATTAAATGCAGAAGATGAAATTATAAACAACCTGACATCTACTACACTAATTTCATCAAAAACTGATTTTATTTATAGGCTTTAAATCTACAAATCTATGCTTTTATGGGGGTTATAGGTTGTTTATAATTTCTATCTCTCAGCTATGCTTCACACTCACTTTTACATTTTTCTACTTATTTAATATTTAATAAAATGATGAATTAACAAGCCTTTTTTTAAAACCAGTTTGATCAAAATAAATCACAATTTAATTTATCTAAATCATCCGCCACAACATGCAAAAGATTTTTTAAGTTTTTGTTTTACCTGTTCTATACAATATATTTAGAGAGGACAATAAAATATGGTAATTTCAGTTATTACAGAGACAGCTTTATTAAATTTACTAAAATGAGTTATTTATTAAAAATGTTCAATATCATTTGCAAATAAGTATGTTAGTATGGGATGAACGCTGACCAACCATAAATCCCAAAGAAGTCAAATAATTTTTATAGCAACAGGCAACTGCAATCAATAAAGTTTATAAGACATACAATTTCAGATTTTGGAAAATATTAAATAATCAAACCATAATGACATTTACCTTTTAAAAATAAACTACATTTTAAATAAAGAAAATACAAAAATATTGAAAACATATTGAAAGAGTGAAAAGTGGCTTAAAAACATAAAAAATAAATACAGGTTCACTTAAATGAACAATCTGAAACTAATCATAAAATAATTTACAATCAATAGAAATGATGCATAAAATTGTTGAAGACAATATTTTATGAACTTACTTGATTATTTCCCTTTCTGTAAGATATGTCAATATCTGTTGAATGTAAAATAATAATCATTAATTCTTCACTTTAGTTTCAGTTTCAAAAACAAATAACTTTATTTCAAAAAGTATTTACCTCATACTCTCTTATTTTCTCTTCTGGTAAAATGCTTTGCTTTTGCCCCATAGAAAATACTGCATATGAATACCTGAAAACACGATGTATAATCATAACACATTTAATATCTCCTCTCTATCTTTATATATATATATATATATATATATATATATATAATGCAAGATTCTTGTTTTAAATTTTTATGGCACACAATCCTTTAAAATTTACCTCTTCCCTCCCTCCCCCCCCCCAAAAAAAGTAGTAGACAAGTCTAATTAGATCTAAATAAATATACATGTAAAATTTCTTAATTATTACGCTTACTACTTTATATTTACTTGTGTTCTATAAGTTGAAACACCATACTACTACAGTTCAAAAAGTGTGACTACGCAAGCATAACATTGAAGCATAGAAATAAGCAAAATCTTGAAAGAAATTATGTTACATAATACTTGTGTGCTTTATCAAGAGTGTATTCCTCTGTATCACCACTATGCTCAAATTCAGATCTGCTATCCAAAGGTAATACCTGAAGTATTTTCAGTGTTTGGAAAGACTTAGTAGACCTCTCAATGCCATTTCCAATACAATTTATAGAATAAAATTAACTATAAATTTTTATGATAAAAAAAAAGTTATGTCAGATATATAATTGATACAAATATTTAGACAATTATGTAAAACGAACAATACTGAAACCGAAGTCTTTGAGTAATCAATTTATATAGTTTCAAGTATAGATAACCAAGGTTATTAATAAAAGAACTTGCACAACTCCAGAGACCTAAAGTAAGAATGTATCATTTCTAAAAATTCTAATTCTTCTCCACAATATTCACTCAAATGACAACAATTTTTGTTCAATTAAAAGCTAACAGCCCCCCCCCCCAAAAAAAGTGGAATACAGGAATAGTTTCAGTTTAATTAAAGTGTCCAGCTACATAAAAAAGATTAGTGAAGTATTTAAGATGATAGATTACCTAATTTTATTCAATAATTAAACATATGTCTTCTCTTAAAATTTTTGTATATATCAAATAACTAGTTTCAGATTCGTCCAAAAAAATTGCTTCTTTAACAATATTTTTTGTATCAGAAAAACAATTAAGAAGAAAGTCCCTGAAAATATAGACTTGTAAACACCATGATATAATTAAAAATTATGGATCTGTTTAAACAGTAATTCTATTTATTATTGAAAACGAAATTTAAAAGTTAATTCTAAATCTATTACTTTCCATTTATAGTAAAGAGTTAGAGATGTGAGGAAAATCAGGAGTTGTATATAGTTAGCCACTACTATGTAAAAAATTAATGAATTCATGGATCAAACAAATGTTAAAAATTACTTAACACACCAATCAAATTCATAAAATCAAAAAGTAATATTAATACAGAGGTTTCAAAGGATTTTTTGATCTAAATGATGCTTAATATATACATTATTAAAATTTTGCAATGCTAAGACCTTATTATATTTTAAACAAGTTAAGAACTAAAAATTACAGTTACTTATTCTTAAGTGCACGTGGGATAGATCGCAAGAATCAACTTTCAAATCATGCTGTAATTTTAACTCAGAAAAGAGAAAAAAATAGGGGGAATTTTTTAAATATATGAAATAGACAAGAATTATATAGTTTATATATAAAAAACAAATTATTAATGTTGTTGTTCTATATAATTTTTCAAGAAAAAAAAATGATTTTGTCTCATTAAATTAAATGATATTGTAGTTCAAAATATCAATTTAATAATCTTAATTCCTATGCAAATGTGATACTCAAAAATTTTTGTTTTTAAAATTAAAATTTCTATTAATAAGAACAAATAATTTTAGAAAAATGATTGCAGATAAATATGTTATAACAAAATATACATAAAAATCATATACTTTTGATATAGGAAATTCTTAAAAATTATACAGCCTTGGGAGATTTCAATACAGGCTATTTTTGTTTAATCTCTGGGGAGTATATATATATCAAAAAGAAAGCATTTCACTGTAAATAATTGATGATTATAGTGACATTAATAATCATTTATCATTTTAGATATTTACCCAAAGATGTATACTATCCAAGAATAAAGAAGTATTGCATGGAAAATTAGGAAAGAACAATATAGGTGATATACAAAGGATTATACTAAACCAAAGAAGAAATTATATTTGCAGTATTTCTCAGCTTTAACTAAGCAAAACAAAAGTTAAAAGCTGATAAATTAACTATTATTATTTTAATTAACAATTAGAGTTTTAATTTTTGTTAAGAATAATTATTAAAAAAATGTTTATAAGAAACTGTCTTAGGTATACAAAATTAAAATCCAAATTTAATCTCGATTATTTGAAGGTAATAAGCTTTATTGCACTTAATTTATGCATTATTTTTTAAAAATTTTAATAACATACTAAATTAAGAAATTTAATGTTTTATAACCATTCTCAGTTAAAAGTAAATCCATATTGAAGAATAATATTCTCAGAAGTTTTCTTAATTGGAAAATTTTAGTTGTTATAAATATAATTCCAATTTTTTATTGCCTAGTAATACATCAATTCTGTTTCTTATAATAAATATAGGAAAATGAATTTTTTGACATAAAGCTAATACTTCCTCAAAAGAAAAATTCCTGACCATAACATAATTTCTAATTTTGTGGTTAAGTTAAGAATTACCGATATCAGTAAATATACAATTTTCTGTTTCAACGTAGCATTTTGTCTTGCTTAGACAGCTTCCCCAAAGGAAAAATCCCTGACCATAATACAATTTCTAATTTCATGGTTAAGTTAATCATTAGTGATATCAGTAGATATACAGTTTTCTGTTTCAACATAACAATTTTGTATTGATAGCTTTTGACAAATAACAATATTGTTTCCTCCCAAGATAAGTTTATTAATAAATTAATAATTTTTCTTACATTCAGTTGATTTACTTTTCTCCACAGTAATAAAACTGATATAATAAAGCTTAATGAAATTTTCCAAATATTGCTTTGTTTATTGGAATATGTTTATTATGAGAGAGTGGTTGATTTACAAATATCAATAAAATATCAAAATTACAGTATAAAAGAAGATATTTTCGTTTTGTGGAAAATATTAATCTACCAAAAATTGATTCAAAAGAAAATCTTGCCAAACAAGTAACAGTAATAATTATACCTAAACACAATTCTCATCATAATTTAAGCAGCATTTAAAGCTCATAATTAAAATTTGCAAGTATAAAAAATATTTCTAAAAAAACTATATTGCCAATATATATATATATATATATATATATATGATTAGCCTATCTGATCAGATTGTAAAGGCTTCAGTTGCTTTTAGTATTATTTGATTCACTTATTTTGATTATAACTATCAAAACTTTAAAATGTTACTAAGTCCATTTGATATTACTTAAGTATATAACGTAACAATTTCTAGCAAACGAAAAGAAAAAAGTATAAACAAAGTGAAATCAAATACGAAATTTAAATATATGTTTATAATTTCACCAGGCTTAAATGGCACAAACGTCAAATAAAATTAAAAATGCTAGCAGTAAAATTATCGTCGTGGATGAACAGCATCATGATAGCATTTCAATTTTCGATACAAAACAAAAAGTTTTACCATGACAAAAGTATGAAAAACTTTTAACACTTAAATAGTACGTGGTAATGACGTAACTGTCAGAATTCATAATTACCAGCCGAACCATACAAAATGATATCAAAAACCTGACAAAAAATCTAAAATGCAAATCCATACAAATTTTGTTTCAAATAATATACCTCTTTATAGTGTTGTGTTATCCATGTCAAAGAATGCAGAAGATTGAATGAAGGAAAGAAAGCATCTTTGAAAAGTCTAGTGATTCACATTAGTTGTAACGAGAATCAACATTTTAAAAACACAATACTTTAAAAGGTTTTTATCTATAATTTAATAGAGAGAGAGAGGAAGAAGGCTTATTTTCCGGCTTATGCTCCTGAAAAAATTCTTTATAATTTAATAATATTTCAACCGAAACGCGGAAAACAAAGATCAAAACAAAACTATATTAAGTCACATTTTTCCGAACAAGGAATCGGCTAAGTTTTTTTACGTCAGTGCTTTTCAGTCCAATCATATGCTTGCTTTCTTCGTCTCCATAGTTTGTTGCTTACGAATTTTGATTGGTTGAAGGATATGTGTTTGTTTATATTATAGACAAGCGTCTCAATAGCCACATGAGACTGTACTTTTCACAGGTTGGAACGTTAGACCGAGAGATTCGCCAGGGATAAGGGTTAAGAACGAGGAAGCTAGGAGGAAAGTGTACCTCAGGAATAAACAGAATTCACTTCCTGAGATTTACCTATCCCAGCTCGCGAAAGTATCCCGCTATGTATATCCATGTATATGAGTAATGTAATCGTACTTGTGATTGGTTAACGTCACTGATAATGTATGTTTACATTTTGGAGATCGAGAATGAGCCATGTCAGATTCTCTCAAATTTAACTTAAAAACACTGCTATCTCTCGTTTAAAATAATGGTTCGAATTTACACAGAAATATGAAAGAATTTATTAGCAAGTGGTGATATATGTAGGATAGTAAACATAAAACTATAGTTCTTTTTATCATTTACAAATTCCATTTTCATTAACTTACAAATTTTCAGTAACATATGAAATGATTATGATTTAAAATACATTTGTATGTATCACCAAATATAAGTATTATGTATAGATAAATGATTTTTTTTAAAAAAATTATTTCAAATATTTTATTTTCTAGTGCATTTTTTTTTCTTTCAGAATATGCAAAGAATGCTTACTATCAATATTATGTTTTCACAAGTATTGAATCATCAGTTTTAACAATGTTCATTATCTTCATATTTGACTATTAAAACTTTATTACTTGCAGATATCCGTATTTCCACAGTTTTGCTTTCATCTCTATACTTTTTTTTTCTCCTTGTTTCAATAACACTCGGTTCACTTGAGTCCAACTAATTGTTGACATTCTTATTAAATACAAATGTTACATCATGGCTATGTGACAAGTCTTAGTAAGCATTGCCTTTTCTTTGTTTATTTATTTATTTTGGATTCAAACGAAATATGGAGGGGGAGAAAATACTCATATAGTAAACACATTCAAAGTGAAAATAAAAATTGGGATTTTAAAAATGTAAATCCAAATTTATTTTCCTTTTAAAAATTAACTACTTAGACTCTGACATTGATTTCTATTATATAGCAATTGCAGCAGAATTTGTCAAGTAAATGTCTTTCTGAAACTATAATACCAAGACAATTTGTGCAATTATTTTGATATAAATTATCATGATCAAGTAACTTATATATTTGTGAATTGTTTGTGTTATTTACATTGAAATATTTTGGTATCATCTGCTTTTACTTTATTTAATGCTAACACTTTTAAAATATATTCAAATTTCAATAAAAGGCATCTCTAATGTTATTCAATATTTTGCAATACATATGCATAATGGAATTTTAAATAGCCATGTTATATTTCTTTGAAAAAAATTTAAGCATGTTTTTTTTCTGAATTGGTTCTTTCAATAATGTATATCTAATACAAAAAATGATACATTTCATATGAATGTGCCAATCTATTGAATTTTTTCTATATGAAGGACAGTATTTTTAAATCTTTTTATGGAAAGTTATACAAATGTGTAAGGCCTCATAAAATACACTTAGAATATTAATCATTAAAGGTGTATAAATTATCATTGGATGAAAAATGCATACATACTATACTTTTTTAAACAATTGAATAATTATTTATATTTAATGTAAGCTATACAGAAGTTTCATACAAGCATAATAAATAGCACTTAGTTCCTAAGAATTTGTTTAAAATACAAGCAAATGTCATTCAACAACTGTATTTTTTGACGATTATTTCAGTGTCGAATAAATGTTTTAACATTTCAGTTCTTTTAAGTATCTCTAATTTTTTATTAACCTTGTCCTAGTTTTAATCTTCAGTTTCTAAACATTTACATTACATTGCAACTTCATCTCTACACATACTATTAGTGAGCCAAAAAAGAGTAATGTTTAGTTTTCATTCCTTTTAACAATTTGCTATTTTGTTTTTAAAAAAAATTATATTATAATAGCTTTCTATCAGATTCCAAAATTCTTTCTCTTAAAACTTAAAAAAGTCAAATGCTTTATTATTTCATTTTCTGGAAATATTTAATTTAAACAATATTAATAAATAAATATGCTGTATAATCCTGGTTCATCATCAGCTGATTTTATGAAATACCTCTGATATTGCAAAATCAAAAACAAATGTAAGGAAATAATTTAAATTATTCCCATGAAATTGCAAAATTGCTGATTTTTTCATGGTTAATTGTTATGCTATTATTCATATACTCAAGTTTTGTATTCAAAAAATTGCCTCCCCCCCAAAAAAAAACTTGTATTGCTTATATGCCTCTACAGAGTTTAGTCTTGACTTGCTATCAAATATTAATCTCTGACCCATGTAACTTTTTTGCATTTACTGCTTTTTGTGCTAACAAAGAATATGTAATATTAATAAAATAAGAATAATACATAAATGATAAAAACTTGTTACAAAAGCTTAATGAACCAAAATGTGGTACATAGCTCAAAAGTTTGGATTGTATTTCTAATATGATAGTGTTTATACACTGGTGTACTATTTATAATTTCAAAATGCATGATAAAAAACATCATTCAAAATGTCCACAGAGAAGATCGTTGTATCTACATCTATAAAACTTCTATTTTGGTTATTTCTTGAGCTGCTAATGCTCATTAACTCTTTCAAGAGAAATGAAAAATATGCTTCTTCCCAAATATCTCAATTTTTGTGTAAAGTTATGTAGGTTTGCATAAGTTCTGACACAAAGTTTCTGTAAGACAAAAACTTATGTGCTCCATTTCCTTATCTATTATAATAAAAATGGAGCTTGAAATGCGTTGCTAAGCACAAAACTGGAGAACGGCTCGACCGATTAGGCTAATTTTTTGTTTAATAGTTTTGTTAAGACACGAGGATGGTTCTTATGGAAAGAAAAAATGAAAAAACTGAGAGGAAAATAGTTAAAACGACACTTTTCTTACTTTCCCGCCAAAAATCTTCATTTCCTTCCCCCACACCAACTAAGATAGCAGGAAGTAATAAATTATGTTTTGTTTAGAGAGAAATACGAGAAGTCAGTTGGTTTTCATTTATAGATAACGGGATGTTTAAAAAAGAAAGAAGAGTTGCTTTTATTATTAGTCCGTATGAATATTTAATCTATGCCTGCTCGAAATAAAGTCTGGGCAGAGAAGAAAAAAAAATAAAGCGAAAAAAAGGTTTGTAAAAAGAAAAGTAGTGAAGAAAAAAAAGGAGAGAAAAAAAAGAAATGAAATGAAGGGTGTGTATGTGTCACCATTATTTCCTTTGTGCACGGCATTTTCCAAGCTGCTTTTAAACTTTCACAACTCTTGAAAACCAATTGTGTCGTTATTCGTTTAGTGTGTTTACATTTATGAAAGTTAGAATCTCCTTATTCTATAAAAACGAAGAATTTTAGACCTTTCCCTCCACCATTTAAGTAAAATATCAATTCCGGGACAATCTTTGTTCGGATAGAAAGAGAAAGATGAGTAGTACAATGAACAGAACATCTGAAGAAAATAATACTATAAATGAATTAAATGATTATCAAAATTTGTTTGGTTTAAAAATATTTTGGTGAAAAACGTGTTATGAGACACAGCTACATAAAATATTATATGAAAATTTTAGTGAGCATTAATACTGGCAAACCAACTGGTCGCCAAAGGCGGCTAGCTTCACATAAAATAGTATGTCTTGATTTGTTACTTAGTTATCAATTAACCAAATTAAATTAATGTAATTAGCTAAATGAGTCACTTTTCTTAAGCCAAACTGAATCCTAAATATATATATATATATATATATATATATAATAATATATAAATATTTGTAAAAAAAAAACTTTTTTTTTAAAAAAAAAAAAAAAAAGGAGGGGGATTAAGGAAGAATTTTTCAAAATTTGAGTTAAATTTTTCAATTAAAGATTAATGAAAATTTGAAGTTTTTTCTTCAGTAATTTTGAAGCATATCAGACAAAACCCATTTGTACATTATTTTAAAATTACAAAGTGAGTTTTTCAATGAAATTTATTTTATTGTCTTGCATGTTTTCATTTGTAATTTCTATTAAAATTTTTAGATATATTTTATAATTTCTCTAGTTACTGGATTTATGTTCACAAGTGTTCCAAAGATCTTAAGTACATATGTTAATAATTTTTTTCCAATCAAGCCAGAGTAATGAAACATAAAATATTTCTGTCGAATTATCATGAAAAGTTCCAAAAGGTGGATGTTTTTAACTCTTTGCACTGTGATAGTGCCTCTGACTCACCATTAAAGATTGTACAACATTTTGACATTTAATTTATTTATTTTTCAAATTTAATAGTTAAAATTGCCTGCATAATAATTAAGAGATGTAGGTTAATTTTTAAAAGAAATTCGACTTAAAAGAATTATGTATATATATTTTTCATAGCAATAAACAATTCTTTGTACTAGATGAATAATTGTGCATCTAATTATTTTTCGGAATGCAAAGGGTTAAATAAGTGATCCCAAACAAGCCCCTAAGTTTGCACTTGAATAAGCATCAGTTTATGTAAATGCTAAAAATAAATATTGAAATTCTAGTTTTTCACGTTTAAATAAAAAGCTCTGAAACTGAAAGGAAATGTTTAATCTGAAAATTTGCAGCTATTAAAAATATTTACAAAATAAATTGTTGAACATTGTGATTGCTTAATTAAGTCAGAATAAATGTTTTAAAGTCCAAATATGGAAAAATAATTTTTAATAAATGTGAAATTTTTTGTATTCCACTTAAGTACATGTTATATAGATGGAAATAATTGGGGGAAGAAAACTATACCTGGGAGACATTTATAAAATTAATTGATAGCCAAAAAATAAGCTATTTATTAATATGTAAAGCTGAATCATTAAGTAATAAGTGTAAATAAAAAATTAAATAATAGAGAATCATTAAAAATCTGAAATTTGTAAAAAGCAATAATGTAACACACTCTAATGCTTTTGTTTCATTTCAAAGTGTGGTCCAACTGTACACATTTTTACATGAGTTGAAAGAGGAGGGGAAAAAATGAAAATCAGCATTGCTCTTAAGAACTTTTTAACAAGCATGACAAAGTGATGAAATATGCAGACAATGAATAGATAATGTAACATTATATATTTCTATATATATTTTATCTGTCTGCATCTAAACAATTTTTGTACATATTTCTATTTAAGAAGAATTTCTCCATAAGAATGTACACTAAACAAATGAAATACAATTTTTTTCATATTATTTAAATGATTCATTTTTACTTTAATATAGAACAAAGCTACAGCATGGAAAATGTTCAATTTCTTACTTATCACTTACTGCTTTATTTCTTGGACAGATTTATCCTGATGCTAATTTATTATTATTATTTATTTCTTAAAGGAACTTCCTAAAAGTTAAAAAGAAAGCCAGAAATTTCTGGACAACCTTTTCTGCTAAACCATTGGGAATCTGTTCCTTTATTTTAAGGCATGAGAAAACTCACAATACTACAATATAAACTGGAGTAAAAAAAATTAAACCTTTTTTTTTAATAAAAATATTTACTATTTTGGTCACAACGAGTTTTTATTCATATACTAATGCAAAGTGCATTATATAAACAAACAAGGGTTAGTAAGCCCATTAAAATGAGATAAGAACAACTTGTAGCGTCAGCCTTATCAGCTAGATAATATCCTTCGAGCTGAAGGGTCCCTTTTGCTCGAACGGTATATCGCTCGGCTACTGGCTCAAGCGT